>JANEYF010003972.1:0-38240 GCA_029963845.1 Rhamnusium bicolor | reverse complement strand
AGTCTTTAAAATAGCAAAATTAATCTTCAAAAAAAAAGTTGCAAAATGAAAAGAATAATATTTAATGAAAAAATAAATTATTATTATTCAACTTATGTGAGTTTTCAAAACGATACGGAATTAAAATATTTGCTAAAAATATTTACTAGGACTATATAGGGTGTATTAATGTGATTTGGCGAACGTAAAAGCAGAGACTGTACATATAGTCTCTGGTAAAAGTAAAATGACTGTGAAATCATGTTCAAATAAAAACACTTCGTTATAGCTTTTACATAATTATAATAAATATCACACATTGTTAATGGCTTAACTACAATAACATTGTCGCATTAAACATGTCAGCTTCCGTGTATTTCTTGTGGCAGAACAAAACTAGGATCTGCTGACGTCACTCTGGTGTGCTCCGTGGGACAAATTATTATTTTAATGCAAATATCTCCCTCAATATTCGTTTTTTGGAGGCAGTTTATACATGAAACAGCACACCTGGGCTAGAGGTCGCCGCTCTCGGTACTTGCTTCGCACTTCGATCATCGAAGGCTTCGCAAGTCGCTATCCGCCACAGAGACATCTATGATGTCGGTTGGATAGTAGCATTTGGACCATATGAGAAGTTTCAAATACCTCTCACCACTACTCAATTTACGTTAGTCAGTATATGACTAGCAGATTGGCCACTATCATTTGTCTGTTCCATAACCTATGGCATACTGAGGAGAACTAATAAGTTCGAAATCAGTCTATGTCTGGTTAGGAATTGACAAATGATATTGGCTACCGATCTATCATGATTTGAAGGTATAATCCAATGCACGTCGGGGTATTTGCCCGCTTAGTAGTTGTTTCGTTCAAATCATATTTTATGAAACAGTGTGTAAAAATTGAAAAAAAAAATAGGAAAAATAATGTTTCACTAATTGAGCCTATTAAAGCTTAAGCACATCTTGGTATGAGTGAAATTTTCAAATCGTGAAGTGTATAGTTTACTACGAAAGTAGTACCTATGCCGTCCAATGTGTGTGTGTGTATGTGTGGTTACCTTATTTAAATTTTCAATTAGTAAAGTTACGACTGTACCTTTTAGGTATCGTTTAGTTATTACTATTTGTAAATATATCTCACCTCTCTATTGGAATACATGCCTTGATATTTTATTATACCTTTATTCTTTATTAGTAATATTTCGATAGTTTACTAAGTTTAGTACTTTTTATTGAAAATTAAACTTGTTTCGATTTAAAAAAAATTATAAACACTTTTTATTACTTGTCTAATTTTCACTTTATTTGTTATTTTACAACTAGTTTCATCCTATTCGGACATTTTCAAGTAAATTAAAATATACACAGATTTTAGTTTCATTTAAATATAAACTGAACCAAATAGGTATAATAATAGAATTATATTTAAATGAAAGTAAAATCTATGTATATTTTAGTTTACTTGAAAATGTCCGAATAGGATGAAACTAGCTGTAAAATAACAAATAAAGTGAAAATTAGACAAGTTATAAAAAGTGTTTATAATTTTTTTAAATCAAAATGGATTTTCACAAAGTAACTTCATCTCCAATCAATTATTTTAAACTTGTTTCATTAAAATTATATAATTTCATAGATTAATCCAGTCACAAACGAAGTTTAATGAAACGTAAAGTTTACTGAAAATGTTAGAAATTTCATATATTTCAGATAAAATTGACATTTGCACGTTGCACGTAACTTTCATGAAATATTTCACGAACTATAGATTTTATGGAATTTCATATGATGACAACTGGCTGCATTTGAGGAAATTAAGTGAACTAATTTGTAATCAACTCCATTATTGGCGCTGATGAAAAATCATTTATCTACCGATCAAATATTATCAACCCACGGGTATGCGACACACTTTAAAGCTCATTGTACTGATGACTTGATAAGAGATTTGCACATTTTTGATAATCGCTAATTAAACTGATAAGGATATATCTCCCAAGGGGAAAGATGATAACGTTAACTTTGTATGTCCTTATTCTCAATTCGGATTTACCTGGATTTTGGTCTTATGCGGGTATAGTAATAAAATCCGCTTTAAAAAAAATATCAAGATAGTATAGTGAAGAGTGTGGGTGGGTAGAAAGAAAGGAATTCCTTTGACTCACCGAGATGGAAATCCAGACTGTAAATTTTCTGAATAGCTTCAAATTGAGTTTTCAAGAAAGTGATCGAGGATCGATTTGGGTTTAATGCAGTCTTTTTTAACACGATATATGATTGTTATTAAATAAAGAAATATATTATACAATTGAAATTTATGCAGCAGATTTATTTGTTTAATTTTTTTTAGTTACTTATTTGTGATATATTTATTTTAATATCTGGTTTCTACGTACAATATACAGGGTGGGGCAATAGTGTGTCGGACCTCGATATTTCGAGTTCTACGATAGCTAGAAATTTTTAAAAAATTGCAAGTAAACTAGATAAAAAAGTCTATAACTGGAAATTATTTTCGAACATACAGGGCGAGCCCAGACGAAATTACAGGACCAAGTGCCTTTTTTTTAAATGGAATGCTATGTATATCAGTACATTTTTTTAAGCCCCTTTCTAGGCTCTATCCATTCCGATATTATTATTGGCTATCTCCCAACCACTTTGATGTAATGGATTTTTTTGTTGAAATAATGCCATCTGCAGATGGATATTTAAAAAATCACCACAGTCACAATTATGGGTTTAAAGAAAAACTTATGTGAATACCAGTTACGAGACATCTAATTAATGTTTTTGAATCATTTTCATTTCCTAAAAATGTACAGGGTGGCCAAAAATTAGTATTCAATTAAGAACTTTTTAAATTGAATGTTCTCAATTTTTGCAAATGGAACACCCTGTATATTTTTCAACGATGTGATGTAAAAATGAAAAACGAACATTTTTTGCAAGTACTTCCCTATGGCTAATTGCAACCATTTTCGTTTTATAAATAAATAAGTGTTTACTTTTCAATTAAGAGTTTTTTAAATTGAATTTTCTCAGTTCTTTTCAAATGAAATATCCTGTATATTTTTCGAAGATGTGATGTAGAAATGAAAAACGAACATTTTTTGTAAGTACTTCCCTATGGCTAATTGCAACCATTTTCGTTTTATAAATAAATAAGTGTCAAATTCAAGAATAAACTTAAAAAAAGAAGTTCACTCAAATAATTCATTAGAAAAATTTATAATAGGTGTTCGACGTGTTGCCCATTTTGATTGACACACGTCTTTATGCAATTTTGAAATGAGGCCATTTAGTGGGACCATTTCCATTGAAATGAATAAATAGTATTATTTAACCAGTCCTTTGTCGTCTACAAAAGAGCATTTATCACACTTATCGGTCGTTAGTTACAATTTGTATTGAATTTAAAATATTTGGAATTTTACAATATGAATTATAATAAAACGGTACTTGTAGACATGACTTTTGTTTTGGGCGAGTCAGACAGAAATTGTTTACTTGCCAATAGAATTTATCACCAACGTTAATCTGAAAGAAGGCTTCCTGATGTTAGCAGCTTCCAAAACCTTCTCGATAGATTTCTGGAAACTGGAAATGTCGAATATAAAAAAAGTGAAAGGATAAAACGTGTTGTGAACGAAGAAAATGAGTTTTCTGTGGTGCTGGCAACGGTTGAGAATCCCCATGTTAGTCAAAGAGAAGTGACCTCATTAGTAGGAATAAGTAGACGGTCTGTGGGTCGAATCTTAAAAACGAACAAGTTGCATGCATATCATATTCAAATGCACCAGGAATTATCTGATGACGATTTTCAAAAGCGGCTACAATTTCATAATTGGGCCAGAGGTAAAATGCAAGTTGATGTCAACTTCTTCAATAATGTTTTATTCACTGATGAGGCAACTTTTCATAAAAATGGATTTGTTAATAGGCACAATTTCCATTATTATGCTTCGGAAAATCCTCACTTATTTATGCAAGTTAATAACCAACACAGATGGTCTATAAACGTTTGGGGAGGAATTATTGAAGAACATGTAATAGGGCCACATTTCTTTGATGGTACATTGACTGGAGCTATTTATCTTCATTTTTGGAAAACTATCTGCCACAATTATTGGTAAATCTCCCTGGAAGAATTCGAAATAGGATGTGGTTTCAGCAAGATGGTGCTGCACCACATTATTTAAATGCAGTTAGAGACCACTTAAATAATACCTACCCTCATCAATGGATTGGAAGAAATGGACCCACTAAATGGCCTGTTAGATCCCCAGATCTTACAAAAATGGATTTCTTTTTATGGGGATACGTGAAGGAAATTGTTTATAGAGACACACCAACAACAGTACAAAATATGAAGGAAAGAATAATAACTGCCTTTAGATCTATCACACCGGCAGTTTTAGGAACAGTGAGAACCTCATTTCAAAAGCGCATAGAGATGTGTCAATCAAAATGGCCAACATGTGGAACATTTATTATAATTTTTTCTACTGAGTTATTTGAAGAAACCTCTTTTTTTTAAGTTTATTTTTGAATGTTGTAATTATTGCTCAATAAAACGAAAATGGTTGCAATTAGCCATATGGAAGTACTTACAAAAAAATTTTCGTTTTTTATTTTTACATCACATCATTGAAAAATATACCGGGTGTATATTGAAAAAATTGAAAAAAATTCAATTTAAAAAGTTCTTAATTGAATACTAATTTTTGGCCACCCTGTACATTTTTAGGAAATGAAAATGATTCAAAAACATTAAATAGATGTCTCGTAACTGGTATTCACATAAGTTTTTCTTAAAACCAATAATTGTAACTGTGGTGATTTTGTTAATATCCATCTGCAGATGGCATTATTTCAACAAAAAAATTCATTACATCAAAGTGGTTGGGAGATAGCCAATAATAATATGGGAATGAATAGAGCCTAGAAAGAAGCTTCAAAAAATGTGCTGATATATTTACATAGCATTCCATTTAAAAAAAAGGCACTTGGTCCTGTAATTTCGTCTTGGCTCGCCCTGTATGTTCGAAAATAATAATTTCCAGTTATAGACTTTTTTATCTAGTTTACTTGCAATTTTTTAAAAAATTTCTAGCTATCGTAGTACTCGAGATATCGAGGTTCGACACACTATTGCCCCACCTTGTATACCTCTTTATATAATAATTTTTGTGAAAAATTAGGCATTTTGTTTTAGCAATTTCTCCATCTAACTTTATATAACAAGAAAGAGTGACATATTATGCCTTAAAGAAAAGTTGCTGATATTATTAACTTTTTAACGAATCTTTCATAATTTGTATTATATTAAAAAAACCACCCAATAAAAATTTAAGATATGTATGAAATATGTTGCCAGAGGCTGGGCTGTAAAATTAACATGCACGTTATACTTTGTATGAAAATATTCTCCTGAATTTTAAGGAACATCTTTTCTTAAATATAGGATAAGTATCAAACATTGGTTTAGATCAAAATAAATATAGCATAAATTAATAAACACAAATGTGTTTTTTTTTTGTATAATATCTTTTTTATATGAATATATTATGTTATATTTAGAATTTTTTAAATATTCTTTGAGTAATAATAGGGCACTAATAATTTGGTTGAATGAGTAATTAAATTAATTATTAATAATGTAATTAATTAGGTAATTATTATACATAAAATACATTACGCTTCGTCTTGTTTTAAGTTTTTTGGAATGAAGGTACTCGCTGAATCCTGCTGATTTTAAAGTATATACAAAGAATTACACAAAGAAGTGCGAAGAATGAGATAAAAAAGCTGCATACGGTCTGCATTATAAATTATGAAACAAAGCTAGAGATGGCCTGGAGTTTAATAAATTATCAGAGGAGCAATAAATATTCCTCTCAAATTAATCTTACTTTATCAAAGGATAATTTAAATAATTATTATTATTAATATTGGTAGCAGAGAATATTATTCTTAACAGTGATGTGAATTTAGTAATATATTATAAGACAAACATGCTGTTGTAATTTTTTATGCGCTGAAAATATAAAACAAAGAATTTTCACTTTACGAATGACTACGATTTGATTGTAAAATAAATTAAAGAATCTATTGGTATCTGCTACTGGACAAACATATCGTGGCAGTGGGATAAAGATGCGCAAAGGGTTGTTTAAAATGAGGGCTGTCATTGGCATAACGTTTGTATTCATGTTTACATCGGTGCACTATTGTAAAAAATAACTTTCAGAAAATTGTTATATTCTGTAGTTCAGTGTTTTGCGAATTGTGGTGCAATAAATTTTGGCGCTTTACGCATATCTGTGCCTTGTAATAGTTGTCAATTAGTACTAGTGGACACTTCAGTAAAGGAGGTTTTTCCAGGCTCATTTGATATAACGAAAGTAATCCCGCTTTTATAAAGAGCGATACGTGATTATCGAACAACTATAGTCATATTTCTATTTTGGGTTAGATGAAATTCCCTTAAAATTTGTTTTTCGATTCAAGTTTGCTACTCAATCTGTGCAGAGAGTGGTGGGTATTGTTTTGTGGGATACCTCTAAAACTTTCGAACTTGTTTCTGCGAATGTAATTATCATATTACGATGGTATAATAGATTTGACTCTATCTCTGTTTAAATCATACTTCAGAGATAGAAAATAATGCGTTTGTACCAATGCAATAATACAAACTCAGTTTTTACTGATGTTAAATATGTCGTACCCCAGGGATCTGTCTTGGGGCCACTGTCGTTTATATTACTTATTATTGATATGTGGCATATACAGGATACCTCGATGTAAGATGTATGGATTTGATAGCTCTTAGCTAATTTTATCTTTGACCTTTCGATTCGTCAGAAAAGACTTCATCCATTCATTCATTTAACTCCTAACACCCATTATGTACAAGTTTTTAACAAGGAAATTCACCATTCACACGATTAATAGCATGTTTGAGTTTAAAGAGTAAAGCTGAAGTGTGGTACTGGCAATCTAGGAATTTATAAATAAATTATCTTCTAATATTAGTAAAGGATGGCATCATAACTACCATAGCTGTTCCTTCTTGATTACAACATACAAAAATATCATAGGTAATATGAGCTTGATCAAGACTGTATTATGACATTGACGAAAGCTTCAATGAAAGACAAATAAAGTAAATATTGTAATTGAAAGTTTTAAAATTTGCTCGTGCATTATAATTTGTTCCAATACATATAAACATTTTAACACATTTTCTTCAATTTGAATAAATTTATTGTAGTGTAAGGTGAATTATTTTAGTATAACTACTTTATTTCTATATGTAAAACCAAAAGTCAAGTTTCGTTCTACAGAACAGTATTGAAACATCTTGATGTCTCGTCTCACATTTCTATGACCCCGTCTCTACACATAAAACTGTATTTCATCCAGATTCGAAATTCAAAATCTTAAAGCTTTAGGATCAATGAAATTTATGATTTTGTTTTAGATAGGATCACATTAATAGTCTTATTGTTTCTTCCAAGCAGAAAGTTATAACAGGGTCGTCAAATGAAGACATAAAGAATGTCTCCTATACATTTGTAGTTTTAAGTGTATCTTTTGTACAGGTTATATAAAATCTAGTCTCCATTTTATTGATATACTAAAACCAAATAAATTATCACTTCTTGACACGCGACATGATAATCGAGTAAAGGAAGCAAAGATAATAATTTGGGTTATATCTCTATAGTTCTGTGTTCATGTAAGATAACATATATTCAATTTGGTAATTTAGCCCTAGGTTGCGTGCTTCCAACAATTTAGAAGTTTTTGTGTTTTCTAAATATCTGTTTACCAACATAAGAAATACCTAAGATTTACTAATCTTTCCTTTAGACTGAATAAAAATATCATGTAGGTAATTTAAAAATGTAAGTCTTCTGTTTATTTTCGAGAAATTTGCATTAGAAATTTTAGTTGCCAAACCAAAAATTAATCTTATCAAACAAGACATTAATCGAGTATTTTTCTGTAATTGAGGATTATCAACACTATCGATTTGTGAAGGTTTCAACCTGTTCTTAAATTGTTAAACCATCTTGTATATCTTTTATTCCAATTTAAATATTATTTAACAAAACATGTTCTGTATTATTCCTATTGTTCAACTTAAACCCTGAGGATGTTTCATTAACGCTGCTTGTTAAAACAAACTAAAGCATTGAGAAGAGACTGCTACAAGCTGTTTACTCTAGTTGCACTGTAAATGTAAAAAAATATTTGAATATAGTCAGATAGGCCTACTATAATTTAGCTGGTTAGGTAATAAGGTCGCTATTTCTTCAAATCATAACTACAGACTTGTAAGTTTTAAGAAATATGTAAATTTTATCTTTACTTTAATGTACAACATAATTCGATCAATTTATTAATCAAAATGCATAGGTGTATATATTCAGCGTACATTTTTTTTAAATTTTTATATACCAAAAGTTCCAGTAAATCTGTGAATGGAGGTGATACTTTTAAATTTTTTTCCAAATGTCTGATTTTATTGCCTGCTCAATTATTATTCGTTAGTTAAAACATATATTGATCCAAAGAAACAAATAAACAATAACATTCAACCGCACGTAACCATTACCACCTAAAAACAAGGCCTCTGTGCTGATTCGAACGTACCTGCTTACGTCATAACAGCTAGGCTCCAGCAATCGAGATTCTACCACGCAGGTGCACGTTGTTTGTACGTACGTATATATGGATTTCTGCTATTCCAAGAACAGGATTTACACTTTCAAAATACATTAAAATATGTGCGATTCATTCATCGGATAATTAAACAAGCTGAGTTTGTTCAAGCCCTTCAGGAAAGTGAAAAAGAATATTGTATCTGCCAAATTCTTTCAGGTATGAAGAATTTCTGAATATTCGCAAGGTAGGTATAATATTCATGATAAATCCACAATATTTAAATTAACATATACTCCAGGACCAACTATCTTATGCCGCTGTCATAATTTATAATAATTATAGTCTCATTATAAATTTATCGAGGAGGTTTGTTATATCTTCTCGAAAAGTGGTAGAAATGGTCTCATCTATTTACATATTATTTAATAAATTATTGCAAGGCTGTGAGGCAGAATTTTTAAATATTCGTGAGAGGTTTTGTCACTCATTTTGTTTTAAATTACTTCAGTAGTAAAAATTTCGCTAAAAATGAATGTTATTGATTGCGAAATTCGGAACATATTGCAAATTACCATATCAACTTGCACCAAAAATCATCGTCATCATCATCATCATCAGTCAACCCAATTTCGTCCACTGCTGAAAATAGTTCTCCCGTAGTCCATTCCATCGTCTACGATCACGTGCTGCGTTCATCCAGTTAATCTCTATCAATCTTATATCATCCGCCCATCTTGTTGGTGGGTGTTTTCTATGTCGAAATGCATCTTGTCGCGGTCTCCACTCTAAAATTTTTCTCGTCCATCGTTCGTCTGTCATTCTTGCTATATTCACAGATTAGTTGCATTTCAACATTGTTTGTTCTCGATTGCATCGGTTACTCCAGACATTTGGCGGAGCCTTATATTTGAGACTCTATTCCTAAGAGAAACACCCAACATTGACCTTTCCATAGCTCTTTGTGCATGCAACACGTATTTTGTAAATAGTCTTCCTTGTTAGTGTGAGCGTTTCTGCTCCATAAGTATACATTGATTAGACCTTCGTCTTTAAACAAGTTGGAATTTTCGACTTTAGAGTATTGCTAAGCTTCCCAAACGCTGCGCAAGTTAAACCAATTTTGCGTCCTATTTCACAAGTTTGGTTGTCTCTTCCTATGCGAATGTCGTGGCCTATATGAGCTTACTTGTTCTATGTGGTTGTCACCCAGGGATATTTGTTCGCTTATTACCAAATTTCTGATGTATTGTGTTTTGCTGGTATTAATCTTTAGACCCATTGCTTCAGAAGCATTGTCTAATGTCATTATTATATCTTTTGCTTCGTCAATACGGTCAGTTATTATGACAATGTCATTCGAGAATCGTAGATGGTTTAGTCTTTCACCGTTGATGTTTCCACCCATGTCTTCAAAATCGATTTTCTTGAACATATATTCTAAAAGCGTCGTAAAAGAGGATATAACATCACCTTGTCTCACGTCTATTTCTATACGAAAGTCTTCTCTATAGTCATGTATTTTTACGCAAGCCTTTGTTTTCCCATATGGGTTTTTAATTATGTTTATATGTCTGCAGTCAACACGGCATTCTGTTAAAGCATAGAGCATTTTTTGTTGGTTTATCATGTCGAAAGCCTTTTGGTAATCGACGAACATTAGAACCAGGAACTTGTTATATTCTATACATTTCTCGGTAAGAGTTTTTACCACTTGGAGGTAATCATTTGTTTCGAATCCGGATCTAAAATCTGCTTGTGCATATGATTGGTAATCATTTAATTTGTTGGTTATTTACATAAACAGTTTGTATATATGGGATAACAGGCTGATCGGACGATAGTTTTTTAGGTTTGTTATATCTTCTTTTTTATGCAAAATTATTATTACAGCTCGGTTCCATTGAGAGAATGTTGTTTCGCTTATTAAGCATGCATTGTAAAGCTTGAAGATCATTTGGTGTAAAGAAGTACCCACTTGGACTACTTCTGTCATAATATCGTCATCGCCGGCTGTTTTATTGTTTTTCATTTTACGCAGAGCAGCTCTAAATTCGTCAAGAGTTATGTCTGGAATATCCTCGGATCCCTGGTTTTCGACTTTAAGAACCTCACAATATTCAATATCTCAGATTTGTTTGAAGTTTTCTCGCCACTCTGGTTTTTTAACTTGGTTATGTTCTTTCTGCACCACAAATACTTTACTTAATAACTCTTGTGACAAAACTACTGACCATTTAGGTAAAAATAAAAAACAAACATTGAATACATTAACAGATAAAATTATTTAAAACAGCCCGATACACTAAGTTTTTGCTATTCAATATTTTGGTAGTAGTAAAATTTTTGTGGTATATTTGTAATTCAACACCTTGGTAGGTAAATATAAATAAAAATAAGTGTAAGTCCGTATAAAAATTAAATTGTATAAACCATTACTTGGTGATAACTGAGAAATCATCCATCATGACGATATAATAAAACACCTCGTAAAACATATTTTATTTTGTTGACTTCAAAAAAACAGTTCTAATTTTTCAAACCTTATTTTAGCCAGGTTACAATTTTCCAAATTTAAGCAATCTTAAAATACTACATGTACAAGAAACCTCTAAGTTAAATTTATTAATCAACAGAATTTTTTTAATCTGACAATAGTCAGGGGAATTATTTACTTATTGACCAATTAGACTTACATTAATTTTCAGTCTTAAATTTTTTTCAGCTGTAGTTCTTGTTTGTTATCCCTAGTATAAAAAAACTCTTATTTATTGACTTATTGCCTCTTAAACTGTTTAAAATGTCTCATTAAAATGTATTTTATTATATGGTGTCGATTTTATAATTTATATCTTTGACATTTAAATCTAAAAACTATTTTTATATTAATTTTTACAATAGTTTAACATGCACAAAAAACTGATGGGTTGCGATTGTCAACCCCGTTTTTACAGGAAAGACTTTATAAACGCTACAAATAATTTACTGCTGTTAATTATTCGTTTTTACAGTACCGTTGGCAAATTACGTTGTCTCGGCTGAGACTAGTAGTTGTGACGTCACACCGTAGCGCACTGGCCTTGTTTTTAGGTGGTAATAACAATGACGTAGCATGTATTTTCCACACACTGCGTGAGTGTGTGAAAAATACATGTTACGTGCAGATGAATGTTATTGTTTATCACTGGCTGTTCTTCTATAGGGTCATTTGGTCAATGACCTCCCACATACAAATAAAAAAATAGAGCTATTCATTTTCTGAAGTTTAAAAATATATAATATATATATTTTTAATATTCTCAAAAAATGTATTAAAGTTTCTAGTTCATTCTATGCACAATACTATTCAAATATCTAGATCGCAGGATTTCGTATCCCCTCCGAGCACCGAGCCTCTATTCATTACATTATTCATTTATAGAATTTAAAAATCTTGGGTCAGTCCACAACTTGTCCTGAAAGCTAGCTACGGACCGAATTTACAACGAATTAAAGTGAAATAGATTTATGCGCGAATCGTCAGAAAGCAAAAGAGACAGAAAACACTGGCGGGGACAATGTCCCTGACACATTTTGCGGAAACGGTAACGCACGAAGTTCAATGGTGAATAGAGCAGTCTTAATGTTGACTAGGTACGCGTTGGTCGGTAAATTCTGTCGCGTTGTTTTTAATGTTTTTATTTCTGAACATTTTATTACTAAATCTCTACTTATCGTGAAATTAAGTAAAACAGTGTTTTTTGGTGTTTACTATTACATATGAGTGTTTTACAAAATATATTAAAACTGAAAGATGGACATAAGTTGGGTTATGAATAAAGTACAAGTAGTTTTTGTGTTTAGATACGTTTTAGACGGTGTTGTATGTGAGAGATTTTGGAAATTTATTCAGCTTCAAGGAACGACATCGCAGCATTTGACAGATGTAATTTTAAAAGAGTTAGAATGTCTGAAAATTAATGAAAGTCCTGAAAAATTGATAGCACAAAGTTACGATGGAGCATCAGTAATGAATGGTGCTTTTGGAGGTGTACAAGCCAAAATTAAAAAAAGTTATCCTTCAGCAAATTTTATTCATTGTTACGTTCATCAACTAAATTTAATTTTACAAAAAGCATCAAGTTAGGATAAAAAGCATAAACATTTTTTTTGCTAATTTACATAGCTTTTCTTCATTCTTTGGAAAATCGCCAAAGAGAACAGCCGTATTAGATAATGTTGTTAAGGTGAGATTACCTAAAGCGGCTCCAACACGATGGAATTTTAATACAAACTGCATAGAGACTGTTTATACCTATCGAACAGAATTATTAGATTGTTTAGAAAAAATCATTGATACTGAATCAGAAAACAACACTCTAAACCAAGCTATTGCTTTAAAAAACTACTCACAAAATGAACATTTTCTATACTGGTTAAATTTTTTTCATTTAGTTATGCCTCATTGTGATATATTGTTTAATCAATTACAAAAATGTAATATCGATGTCATAACAGTAAATAAGTGTATTGGCGTTTTTAATAGTAAATTTGAAGACATCAGAAATAAAATTTTGAATAACTATTTGGAGGAGACATCCATGCAGTCTGCCCAGAGATGTAAAACGGAAGAATCAAAAAGGAGAATTTCATTAGAAGTTTGTGATATAATTACATCTGAGATCAAAAACAGGTTTGGCTTCAGTAATCATTTAGCAGTGTCTCAGTTATTTCACGCAGATCGAGTTAAAGATTATAAAAAAAGCTTTCCTCAAGATATGTTTAAATTAGTTAAAACGGAGTATCCAGTCATAAATCATTTGAAACTTAAAATTGAATTAGAAGTATTATATAGCCGAGAAGATTTTTTCCAATAATGAAGGTGCAGTTGCTTTTTTTGCAGCTTTTTATTAACAATAATTAGTGCAATACTTTTTCTGAAAGTGTCAAACTGTTAAAAATCTTGTGTACTCTCCCTATGACTACCGTCGAAAGTGAACGTTGTTTTTCCACCTTAAAAAGAATAAAGACATTTTTAAGAAATACCATGGGTCAGGAAAGGTTATCTTCTTTAGCTATGCTTACCATAGAAAGGTCATTAATAAAGAAGATAAAAGACTTTAATGCAAAAGTAATTGACCACTTTGCATCTCAAAAAGACCGGAGGATCGACTTGGAATTTAAATCACTTTAAAAGGTAGGTAATACAGTAAACTTTTCTAATTGACCTCCCTATCTCTTGACCCACGAACCGCCACTGTTGTTTATTTGTTTCTTTGGATCAGTATACATGTTTCAACTAGCGAATAATAATTAACCATTCTTTATCTATATAATTAAGAAAAAAAAGGAATGATTTTTAATATAACAGATTTAATGACTTCATAGCAGTTTTGGCCCTGAAGATGGTAGTAATCAACTACCGAAACGTTGACCTTTAAATTAAATGTTGTCATTAATAAATAGTTTTGTCCTAATTGCTTGTGAATTCATCCATCCATATTTTGATTTAAAAAAAATCTATTCTACCAATTGTATTTGTATAAAACCAACGATTGATAGATAATTGAACATTTTAGATACATTTCGTTACTTCCTGAATATTTTATAGCTCTGAATTACAAAGCGGTAGGAAAATAGTGGGAATGGCTACTTTCCACCTATTACACTATTTATTATGCAGAACTGAATCAAGGAAAGTGCATTCAATTGTAACTTTGAAGTCTTCCCGATAGTAAAACCAAGTTTTACTTTAAAAAATTGTAAAACCTATGGATTGGAAGATATATAATGGAATTGGACAAAGAATATAGTAAAAGCTATTCTCTAGTTTCACAAGATTGCAGATAAAAGGATAAAACATTATTTGTATTCTTTGTTTACTTGGTCAATTTTAAAATGAGAGATCTTTACCGATTAAAGGTTTACTCATATTAGTCACGGTGGTATTTTACCAAGTAAATAATCGACCAAAATGCTTTCAGAGAATGTAATCATGTTTGAAAACTAAAACTATTATTTTCTAGGGCCTATTTTTAGAAATCGCGTACTATAATCAAAACGTCATTTGATATAATTTTTAAATGCCATATTACCAAAGTTGTAAAATCGAAAAATACGTCATTAGAAAAATATTCTCCTGGCAATGCAAATTCCAAAAACGCAAAAGTATTTATTACGTTTTTTGCCTATTGTATTCAAATTTAATTAACATGCTTAGATATCGTCATTTTATTCAATTATTGTTAATTAATTCGTCATTAATTAATTAATACTATTATTATTACTGCTATTCTCATGACTGTTTAGTTTAATACTGTTTATTGATAACAATAACAATTTATATGTTGCTGTAAGAATATTATAGTCTTTAAAAATAATAAATTTCTTATAATTATTATTATATTATTATTACTAATACCACTAATATCTGTAAAATATTTATATATTGTTTTGCAAAATAGCCTTCAAGACATCAATAATAATTGTAATATTTCTCATAATTTTTAAATCATTCTGGTAATAATTTTCTGTAAAAAAAAAACTATAAATACTGTTAATATACGCCAATGGATTGTTTAGACTACTGGTTCCGCGGTGTGCCCTGAGATGGCGCTACCAAATATTAAAACGGATTAAATAACCATGGAATTCTAGATCTATAAAGATGAAACTAGAACTGTTCGAGAAGGGCCGGGAATATTCAAGAAAGTTCTAGACCATACATGGATGAATATACAGCATGTCCGGCGATGTGGTAGACAAGAGGACAAACGGACTAAAAACTTAATTTTTCGAGGAAAAGTCATTCTTTATAAAAAAAATTTGCTTGCTGAAAAAATAGGATTATCGATGAAAAAAAATAAAAATTTTATACAGGGTGTCCAAAAATTTAAAAACTCTAATTTTTTACAAGATTAAAGTACCCTTATTATATTTTTTTAACAAAATGCTATTCAAGAAAATTGTTTCAAATCATCACATCTTGTAAGATAACAACATATCAGAAATAAATTAGGTATTACAGTGTCAAGCAAAACGTCATTGTCAGTAACTTTTAAAGATTTTGTCAGTTTACAATGTTAACAATGGAGCAAAGAATACATTTAATCCAATGTTATGGTGACAGAGATTGTTCCTACAGATACGTTATTGGAAAATTTCATGAAAGGTTCCCCAATGTACAAGTAACCAAATGGGCGGTCTACAAGCTGGTCAAGAAGTTTCATGAAACGGGATCCGTATTAGACTTAAAAAAAGTAAAAAAATCCTACAATGAAGATAATGCAGCTACTCGTACTGCAATCTGTTAGGGAAAACCCAACACTGTCCTTGAGGAAACGAGCTACGTAACTACAGGTGGTCCAAAAAAGTACTATTTAAGAAATTTTAAAGCAAAATAAGATACGTCCCTACAAACCCCATTATAACCATACATTAGAAGAGGGTGATGATGGCAAAAGGTTGGATTTTTGTTTGTGGGTAGGGAGTAAGATTTTAGGTGGTAATAGAGGATTCCATAATTTTATAATGTTCTTGGATGAGTCCACGTTTTCGACGAATGGAACTGTGGCATCGCAACATGTTCGATATTGGAGTGATGTTAATCCTATGTTCACAATACCAACCCTACGTCAATATTTAAAAAAAGTGAATGTTTGGTGCTCTGTTTCCTACTATGGTATAATAGGACCGTATTTCTTTGAGATTACTTGTAATAGAAATTCTTATTTAAATATGTTAAATACTTTTTTTCTGATCATTTGTGACAACTACCAGCAGATTATCCAGGTAACATGTACTTCCAGCAAGATGGATGCCCGGCCCATTTTGCTTGAGATGAAGGAATGGCTTGATTTGGAATTTGGACAAAAATGGATCGGGCGAAATGGTCTAGTTTTATGGCCCCCTTACGTTGGCAGATATGTATTTGTGGGGACGCCTAAAACAGTTAACTTATGCCAATCCACTGCAAAATGATGAGGACATTTTAAATCAAAGAATTATATAAGCTGTAGAAGCAATATCCCTAGAAGAAGTGCGGAGGAGTTATGACTATCTTAGAGCCCAGCTGGAAAAATGCGTCCTTCATGGTGGTGCGGTGTTTGAATAATTATTGTTATACTATCTGATTTTGGTCTATTTTTATGAATTATGCCTTAAATTATAATCATGTATTGGTTTCTGTTTATCGTATATTGTTTTTTTTTATACTAATATTTCGAGGTAATTTTAAATAAATAATTATGTATTCTTGCTCCGTTGTTAACATTGCAAACTGACAACATCTTTAAAAGTTACTGACAATGACGTTTTGCTTGACACTGTAATACCTAATTTATTTCTGTTATGTTGTTATCTTAGAAGATGTGATGATTTGAAACAATTTTCTTGAATGACATTTTGCTAAAAAAATTATAATAAGGGTACTTTTCTCTTGTAAAAAATTTGAATTTTTAAATTTTTGGACACCCTGTATAAAATTTTTATTTTTTTTTTCATCGACAATCTTATTTTTTCGGCAATCAAATTTTTTTATAAAGAATGACTTTTCCTCGAAAAATGAAATTTTTAGTCCGTTTGTCTTCTTATCTGCCACATCGCCGGACATACTGTATAAGGCACACAATGAGCCCGGGAGCTCAGTCTTAATTTGGAATCTAGCAAGTAAAGAAGAATCAAGTTGGAGACTAAAGTAGTGATTTCTAAGTGTTCCATTGTGATTATAGTTAAGTTCTTCATTAAATTATTATTGTTAAGTATTAATTAGTTAATAAAGTAGTGAATAAATGTTACCAGGACTTCAGTCAACGAATCTACGATTTGAGGCGTGTTTGTGTGGATAGCAAACACGTAACAATATGTATACTGTACTATAAAAAAATATGTATACTAACATGTTGCAAATTTTTGTAAGCATTAACGTTGGCACAATATAAATCGGGATATATAACAACAAAACACTTTAAAACAACCTGAAACTATCTGTGCATTTATCGCGGCGTAAATAAGTTTCCTAAATTAGTAAAAATAACTCATTTTAAGTGATTATTTTATATAAAATGTTAAGCATTAGTAACGAATTATTTGATGCATTTTTTTTTTATATGATGCGGTACTTCCTTCTGTATGAAACTGTTAAACTGAATTTTATAGCAGTTGCGTCTCGAATGAAATTGATAAATTATTAATTGGACAATGATGGCCACTGTTATTTGATATACATTATTTCATTATTTGAACGAAATGAGGAATCAAAGCGAAAATATTGACTTCGCTTTATTCAATTTTCTAGAGGAACAAAAAACGTAGACGGAAAATACGAGTATAGATAAAAGTACAAGGAAAAATAAATTGAAAGTTGCACCACGTTGTTTTCAAACAGGAGAATTTAAAAAAACGATAAGTCACAGCGCAGGAAAAACAATTTGATAAACAAATCGGAAGAGAAGTAGAAGAAATAAGAATGGAACTATAAGAATATGAATGAATAAATGGTGAAGAAATCCAGAGAGAGGAGGAACCCGAGGTAGCGAAAAAATGACAGGAAGATCATCTGAAGTAAGATTCTTAAATTCTTGTTCGGTTTTCATGAAAATAGAAAATCTTATTTTACACTAGTCATTGAAGACTGACGATTTAGTATTTAGTGTTCTAGCGTTTTATTTAAAATGAGACATTTGTTTTCTATTTTGATTATCAATAGAAAAAATGTAAATTGGATATCAGGTGAAGATGCCATGCCATCTTAAAGTTATTTTAGACGTGGTCCGATTGCATTACAGAATTAATATCTAACCATGATACTGCATCTGATTCAAAACTAAAATTATCTAGTGTCACGTCAGTATTGTGGTTGTTTTAAATTATTACAGAAACTTTAAACTACATTAAAATAAATTTATCAATTAAACAGAAACATAAAAACATTAGGGAAGTAGCTATTGAAATTAAATTACTCTAACTTACTAAAATTTATGTATATTTTCTTTTCACTTGAATCTATTTAATAACCGCTGCGTGTGTATTTATATCAACATGAATGAAAGAATTGAAATAAATTGAAAATTCTAAATGAAAGAATGACTCAGGATAGAGTGTTGGATGGATTAACTGAAGTTAATGGGGTGAATTAGGCTTGAAAATGTGCGGATTTCTTAGGCATAGAACTGCGTCAAATTGACATATTCTTGGTTATTTCCTATATGAAATGAATATTTATGACATTTTTTGCTTGTAACGAATATTTTTTATGATAAAAGAGACCAAAATCGTATAAGTTCCAAAAAATATAATTGTTTTCAAATGTACCGTTATCATTGTTTTAATATCTCCAGAACTACTTGATACCGACTTATTTTGTTTAGTTTAAAAGCAGTAGTATCCACAGGAGAACCGTTTATTATATTATTTATCATAATTGACAGGTTAAAATTTTTACAGAAATTAACAACTCAAAACCGATTATTATAGTCGTTAGAATAATAGCAAAGTCCTAAAACTTTTTTAAATATCTTGTTATATTAGGTTCTTTTTAAATATTTATAAAGAACCAAAAATAAATGCTTACTTGCTGTCATGCGAAATCCCAACAAATATGCTGTATTGAATATTTTCCTTTTATATTGTATATGTTTTTATTATAATTTATAAATTATTTAAAATTTTCTATTGTTATAAGAAAAGTTTCTCAGAATAACCTGTATTTCTTCATTTAAACTTTTCGAAACAAGATGGGAAATATGACTAGATCATTCAGAGTGACTAATCGTGCCTTATGTAGTTCTATTCAAACATTGTTGTAATAATATTTTTAGAAATTGGTGAGATCTGCAATGGAACAATATTTCATTGCAGATCTCAAAATTGAACATATAATACTCAATTTTTGATTAATTAATGAACATTTACAGACGAACTATGAAGTTCATTTTATATTTAGGTAAGTTATATATCACCTGTAAGCGCTATAATATTTTGAATCAAATGTTGTTTTGGCGTATGGTTGAGAAAGAAATAGGAATTTTCGGTGACATCCCAGAGACGGGTTAAAATCTTATACTGTACCAAAAAACACGCGATATAATAATGAAATAAATGGTAATTTCTGACAGATTTTGTTTACTTACACATTAAACTGTTTGCATGTAAAACCTGCACCGATAAGCGGTCGTCGATCGCTGAGAATTATATATGTGCGAAAGGATGTATAACATTAGCGACAATGACGACAATGAGTGCCTCGACTTTGTATTGTTTACGTGATCATTCTGTTCAGTCTGCAGTCGACTGCGGTTGACAACTGTTGCATATATGGCAAATAAAAAAGACTTTCTTTATTTATTTATTGTTATTAAGTAGTTTCTGTTGAACGCAGTGCGACTAGTGGACTTTAATAATGGTGAGGCAACCCGCGTCTGCAGAAACAGTGCGATTGTGGATTTGCGATTACATGTTGTACTGTTAGTATCGACAAATTTGCAGTGTTGGTGTGTTAGTGTGTTCCTTGGAACGTTCAACTGCTAAAACTATTAAAACTGCTAGTGTTAGTATCACACCCATCAAATTTTCAGCCCTTTTCAAACAGCATGGAATTATTTTATATATGCACCTTACTGCAGTCTCTAACCCTCTTCAAACAAACGGTAAAGGAGTTTACAAGGTAAGGCCATTATAAATTAAAGTAAATTATATAAGGTCATTATAAATGAAGAATTTTGTGAAGGAAAACCTGTAAAGTATACCGCACGCCGCGTGTATGCTTCTGTTAATTACGTCAAGTCGCTCAAAATTCCTATATATAGATTGAGTGTTAAAGCGACCTTAACTAAACTACCTAATAAAGTCAATTTTTTTTATGTTCTCGACGCTCCTATGGCTCCGAATCACATATATGTCGCGCCAAAAAAATTACGTACATCCACTCCCTACATCCTGCAGAATTAGTGGCTGTAGATCCCAGAATAAATGTGCCCTAAGCAGACGGAGAAAATTTGGAATACCTTCTGCATTTAGCCTGCCAGCCACTCGGCTAATTTTTGACAGGACGTTATAGTCCCCAATTCTGAAATCGCCGCGCCATAGGCTTTATCTTTTCGAATATACCGACTATTAGAACAACCATCTTGACCGAATAGCCTTATTAGCTTAGATGCGCATGACAATAGAGAACGAGTAGTTCCAATAAATACGACGTTTCTCGTTCTCGACAACGGTCTCAATATTTTCGGAGACGTAAGGCAGCACTGGGGTGACTTAGATGATAATATAGCACGAATAATGCCGCATTGTCGGTGAATGTAGGCCGAAATCACAGAAAGTACTGTCCAAGTCAAATAGGATTGCGGGATGACGATACGGTTTAGTATTTTTTTGAAGTACTTACTATCTCTGCTTCCCTACAACAGTATCTGTTATACGCCAATTTGCTCTCTAAAATAAGAACATATTGAGTCTCATGACATTCCTTTATATCGCAATCCCATCTCAAATTGACAGTAAGTACATGAACGATTCCGGACCCTGACGAAAAGTTCTTAGTTGATATCAGGAATATGCCCCACGCGACTTCTGCAGACCAAGGTGTTGATAACACCATCCTGACGGACCATAATGAATCAGTTTCCAACTTAAGTTCAGCTGGCCCTAGCACGAGCAATGACTTCGTGAAGATGCGTTGCTCGTGACGATATAAAAATTTGCGTGTCCACATTTTTGAGCGACAAATATATACATAATTTGTGTATATTTAATCTATCTATGTATGTACTAGAAAAGTATTAAAGTTAAGAGATGCTTTATTACTTACATCACAAATATAATTTACCTGATTTTGTGCTTATGTGCCACTACATTCAATATATTTTTCCAAATTGTTAATCGATGCCCATTATTCTTGATAAATATATGTAAAGCTGTTATCAAATACTCTTATAAAAACATAAAATAAAATTTATTTTTAAATAATGTTTGAGATATTGGAGCTTCAATTGCGTACATATTTCTTAATACGACATGAAATTGTGATATTTTTTCAGATTGATATGTAAAAAATATTATTCTCCGAAAACATAAATAACCATTTCATTCATACAATTTTTCTTTCCAAGAGAGTAGTTTTGATATTTTTGCTGTTAAAAAACACAATTTTTAGTTTAGTATTTCTGTTTCACTGAAACAACAATTATTTTCCCTGTTCTGTAATCCCAAGGGTCTAACTTTGGTAATTTATATTGAAAAAACATTGACTACAAAACTTTATCAGTGTTCATGTGTTGTAAAGTGATGCTCTAGAAAGTATGTCGTTAAGTTAAGTGTGGGTATATTTTACTAAGTACAACGTGTTTAAAATTTCAGAAGTTTTAAAATGTAAAATTGTCAAATAATATAAAATTTATTTGGTGGTGTCAGTTTGGTAAAAAGTTTTCGAATATTTTATATTGTTTTATTGTTGATTCTGTACCATTTTCATTATGTAATTAATTTTTATTTAGCAAAGAAATCAGGCAAAGAGTAAAACATTTAACTAAACAACAAAATATCGTACTAATTTCTTAACATTGGCGGATTTTTTTTTACAAATTGGTGTTATCGTACGAGTATATCCCTTATTATTCACGTTGGAGCATATGTTACTATAAGAGGAGGGCCAGACGTTTAGGTCTCCGATTAGAACGCACTTCGTGAGCTTACAGTCCTCAATACAAAATAAATAACTATTTGTCCAAATAATAGGGCGTACCTCACAGTGTTTCCGAAACGTAGGTATCTAAAAATGTCATGTTCAGCTTATAACATTTACTGATTATTTTAATATTTTAGGTATTACTAGAAGATAATTAATTTTTTTTATTGAAATATAATGATAACAGAGTCTATGGTGTTTTTTTTAAAAAACCACAGTGTATACTGAAATTATCCATTTTTTTATATTTTCATAGAATTTTATTATACAAACCGAATAGAATGAAATTTGGTATTATGGTAATCGATATCGAGAATCTAAAAATCTCAACAGAAATATGTCAGGGCTATTACTAGTTTTGGAGTAATGATAATTAATTTTTGATTTTCTTATGGGTGTCATATTGGATTTTTACTTAGTCAAAAAAAAAACAAAAAAATACGTATACGTCATGTATGGCAAGAAGAATTATTTTTTATCATTAATTATTATCATATATATCTATTTTTTGCATTACCCATGATACTACTTCCATGGCTGGAAAAATATGGTCAGTAATGACTGTAGATTCCAGAATCATATCACCTAAACTGACGAAGAGAACCTAGAACTGCCTTCTGAATTTGACCTGTCAGCCACTAGGTTTAACTGTGATTCCAAACGCAATGTAATTATATGTCATAAGTAAACATAGGGAAAACTTATGACATTACGTATGTGACAGGGACGCACTGGAGAAGAGTAGATTTAGTTATAATGAAACAGTATCTTACCTTGTACTTTCAGAAATTATGGTTTATTTTTATTGCTATTATTTCGCAGGTAATACGGAATATAATAGGAGGGTTAACTCCGCCTCTGGCATGTCATAAATTTTTTTAGTCACGTATCTCTGTATGTTTTAAAAAAATTGGTTTAAATTGCCAAAGAGAAGAATCTACGAAATTGCCTATTACTATTTAAAATATATATGGTTTAAACTGAGAACAATTATAATTCAAATTTGGTTTAAAAAACGAATAGTCTAAAAACGAAGGAGTTTGATACAACATATAATATTATTTATATAAACATAAATAATACAACTGATATTACAATTAAAATAATTAAGCCCTATCCATTATTACCTCTGCTCAGGCACACCTAAGGTTTGTTCACTATTTTCTTATTGTGTACATTTTTATGAAGAGAATGATATCACTCTCAATATTTAACTACCAAATTGCACATAAATTTACATTATATCAATAATATCAAGCACTACTTATTGTATACAACCCAAATTTTCTTATGGGTCACCTTTCACATTGTCATACGATTGTAGTAAAATATCTTCATAAATTTTTTTTTTTTAAAGTAGAAATATAATTTTTATTAATATAATAATATTATTAAAAAATCAGTAAGTTGACAAATCAGCATATTCAAAATTAATATTAACATGTTTAATATTTAATTTTCATTTTCGCTTACGAATACTTTTCTTTGATGTGTTGTGTTGTGCAAATATATGATTCGAAATTTAATTGCGTTGAGTTTAATAAAAATATATGCAACAGAATTAAATTACATTGGAAATTCTAATATTAAGCGAAATTTATTTTGATCAAATAATGAACAGATTTGTGAATTTGAAATGATGAAAATAAATAATTTTTCACTTCAGTCTAACATAATATTGCTATGTTGCAAGTAAATATAAAAATAATAAAACGAAATAAGTATCTGAAAACTTTACTGGGATCGTCACCATAAAATTCTAAGTGTTTTACATTTTAAAAACTTTTGAAATATTTACCGTGTCAAGTTTTTAGCGAAATATACACGGTCTTCAAGGCTATTCTTTACAGGGCATTAGTTTTCAACACATGTACACCGATAAAGTTTTGTAGTCACTGTTTCGTAATATAAATTTCCAAACTAGATCCTGAGGAGAGTGTGTGATCGGATATCTTCCAATAATAATTTTCTTTTAGTTTCAGGTGAACTAAGCTGCGTGCTTTAATATATACGATTTACATACTATGAGACAAAATGCAACAAATCAACATCATTAAAAAATTATAACGACTTTTTGCTACAAATTCAAATTTCATATTTGTAAAGAAATACTAGGAAAAAAGTTAATAATTAAGTTTTATTTAAATGTTTAGTTTGGTAATAGTTCTTAAAATATACTATGTAGTAGTTTTGTGGTTGTATATTAGGTGGGCCGAAAAAAATAAATTTTTAATTTTCAACTCAGTATAATAAAAAAAAGTTGTAAGATGGGCAAGCAATTTTAACTATTTTTTTGTGGTAATTTTTTTTTTTTAATCTAGCCGCGCCCCAGGGGGGATAAAAAGATAATTTGTTAAAGTTTTTTTTGACAAATTGGTATAGTCCTAAATGTAGACCTTATGGTCTAGTAACTACCAAAAAAAAATATTTTTCGAAAATTTTGAAGTTTAGCCGCGCCCCAGGGATTAGATATTTATAAGGTGCGAAAAATTCAGACAAAATAATTTTATGCAGCTTTTTGCTTGAGAAGGAGATTATTTCAGTAAAATGTTTTCTCTCTCTCTCAACCCAGAACTCACCACGAGGAGGTAACTGCACTTCGAGTTCCGCCCCCCTCCCTTCCCAACATAAATAATAGTTTTATGATTTTTTACCTTTTTTAGCGACGAAATAATCTTTCTTACTCTCAAAACATGGTAGAGAACTTCTTGCTTCTATTTTTAACCTAATAAAGCCATCTCTTGACAACGCACCGCAAACCTTGCTTGATGCTTCTGACACTAACTTCACACATCGCTCCACTGCTTGAGTGTGGCTAGGAAATTTATCTAATAAAATGGGTGTTTTTGTTTCACTTGCTTTTAATAAATCTTCGGATTTAATACCAATCGTTAGAGGCGGTTCTGTCACTTTGACTTCGTTCCAATTTATCAAATCAATATAATCTTTTGCCTCAAAATTAATATCTGAAACTCTAAATACGCGAAGCCCTCTTCCAGATTGGGATCTAGCTTTCAGTATTCGCCTGATTCCAAGCTCCCTAATGTAATCCCTCGAATCTGATATCATGGCTATTAGGATATTTTCAGGATGGGCAAAATACGCATTCATAGTAATAACCTTATCGCCAACTTTTTTCACTGATTCCGGAAACTCTCTAGACAGTTGTATTATTTTAAATAAATGTATAGAACCATACTGGCATGACGGTTGTATTTTAATGCTAAACCAAATAGGGGCATATACTTTTATTATAAATTTGGTTAATATCACAAGGTTTTGGGAAGGATTTTGTGTAGCTACATACAAACGCAGCACCCTATTGGCAGTCGTTAGCCATCTGGCATGGCTTATTTTACCTGAATCTTTTTTGGATAATTTTTCGGAGCAGAAACCATCTCTAACAGCGCAGCATATTTGGTATAGATATTGTTGGTCTGTACTGAGTTCTTTTTTATTATTCACTAGTGGTAAGTCCGTGTCAATTGTTTGAAAATCTTGAACGAGCATGGATTGGCAGGATGCCAGCCTAGATCCAATTGGTCCGGAAAATGAATAAGGCCCTTTTGTGTGACCGTCCAATTCTTGAAGTAGATGTCTTAATGGAAGCTCGTTGGCGTGCAGCAAGCAAATAATCCACTGAAGAGGTTTTTTGGTTTGAACTTCAATTAATCTAATTATTCCGCCTTTCCAACCTGTATTTACATTTGTACCATCACAACCGATGACTTTTAAATTTTCTAAACCAAAAGATTTTGCTTTCATGTAGGACAAAATGGTCTTTGCTATATTCATTGAAGTTCCGGGAGGTATAACGGTTATATGGCCTATATATTTGCTTCCAGGTTCCTCTATTAGAGAAACATGTTCTTTCTGTTTTATAACTCGACGTCCATCAAAAAGTACCATGGTTTGGTCTTTTCGTCCCTCGAAGTATAATGCATTAATCTCTTGGTTTTCTCCATAATCTGTCTTCCGCAGCAGCTCTCTTTTTTTTTAGTTCTCTACGAATTCCGTTTTTATCGATGACATTGAGTGGATTATCCTCAGAAACTAGCCCAAAATCTTGCAAAGTTGCTGTAGCAATTTTTGCTACTGTTCTATTTGATACACCTGTCATATCGGCCATTTTTGCAATATTAGGTAAATGAAGTCTTAATTGATTTCTTGGAATATCTTTCTTTGGTACTTTTTTACCTCGTTGTTCAAAATCCTCGTCATTATTGTCCTCTTCACTTGTTGAAGAAAATTTTGTAGGACCTATGACTGTCGAAGCATTATAGCCACTAGTTGAAGGTGCTGGAATAATTTCTGTGGATTTAAATATTGGTTTATTCGATTGATACCTTTTTCTTTTTTTTGCAACTTTTCCGTTGTTTCTTTATCTATGCCAACAATTGTCATTTTCTTTTTATTTCTTTGATCACTTAAAAATTCTCGCTCAATAATAGGGACCTTTGACTTCTTATCACATTTACAAGAATTAAAATCACTGCATTTACAAAAAGAAATCGACTTTTCAGAGGCTTTATTAAATTTCGATATTTTTTGTGATATGCAGTTATCATAGCTATAATACGTTTCTGTCCAACAGTTGGCAATGAAGCATGATTCCATATACCTAGTACTCTGTTTGCAACAATTGCTGAAATCTCCCATTCTGGTGGTTGTTTACTACCTTCTCCCTTTAATTCGTCCTGCACAAAATATAATGACGCATTACATCTTCATAAGACGGCAGAACATTTTCACACAATTGTTCTTGAGCCGTACCAAATATCGGATGGCTACCTTTTCTTCGCGTTTTAATTGCTTTTGTCATAGTTTTTAACAACTTGTTTTCAACACTAAAACACTTAATAACAAACAACCTAAACGTAAACACTAACTTTGCTTATACTACGAAATAGTTTATCACTAATATTAAATTTACAGTTTTATCTCGCTCTCGAATAGACCTTCCGAAATATAACGTCGATGAACACTAATGCAGTTACCATCTGTGACTAATCTGGCAATTATTCTTATAAACAAACACACAATTTCAGGATTCAACTTGCGGGTAAAGGGAGTTGGGAGTGGGATCACCTTATCTATGACTCTTTATAACTGTAGCGCGATTGGGGCGCGGCTAAAAATAGAAATAAAGAAAAATAATTTGTCGTGATAGTTTTTTATATTACTATGAACAGATAAAATGCTATACCAGATTAAAGAAGCTAATTTAAAAAAATTCGTCCTTTTGGTGCCCCTGGGGGCGTGGCTAAATATAGTTCTAAAATTTTAAGAAAAATTGAGCTTGCCTATTGACGCATTTCACAACTTTTTTTTGGTATGCCAAATTAAAAATCGAAAAAAAAAATTATTGGTATTTTTCGGCCCGCCCTATTGTATATGATACGAATGAGATATTTTGGAAAATATTATTTCAGAATATACGAAAACAATATATCATAGTATATGTAGTAAGTTTTAGATTTACATATGTTTTGATCAATTTTAATTCTGTTGAGTTGTTTTTGAGAATAATTGATTATAAAATATCTGATGTGGCCAGCACATAACTTTCTTATACCAGTATATATCATCCTGATGTAAAAATATCATTCTATTTAATTCTTCACTTACCTCAATTACATTTTAATAGCGTACTTTGAAATGTTTCATTAAAATTTTTAAATAATTAATTATCAGCGTCATTTGATACTGTCAATAATAATTCATGTCATATATTTTAATAATTTCTTCTTATTGACATTGACATTTTTGTAACTAAATTAGACGTTTCAAATATCAAACTGTTAAATTTATCCTAAACCCATTTTATGAGGTCAAATGTGTAAAAAATGTCAGTTTACATCAGTTTTATTTAAGTACTTGAAAAACATATTTTATTGGCTTGATAAAGTAGACATGATTTATAATCTTTCATCAAGAATATATTTTTTTGTAAAGGCAAACACAAAAAAGTTTGGGTCCCGTGGACCTCCTTTCAGCTGACCAATTTCGCTCATCATCGAATTTATTATTGTCTTTGGTTTTTAGAGCATGTGTACCAAATTTAAATGCTATATCTCAAAAATTGTCGATGTTATCGCGATACTACAGACATGCAGATAGATTTTTTTTCATAAAATTGCTTTTTCATTATAATTCGTCGAGATTCGTCCAGAAGCAATAAAAATTTAATTTTTTTTCCCAAAATTGTACATTTTTTCTTCTTCCATTCATTATGTCTCTTTTGGTGGTTTCACATTCACCAAATTTAATGTGTTACCTAAAATGTTGTTGACAATCTTAACTACCAAACTTGGGAAATCTCCCATTAGTGTTTTTTGAGTTATCGCAGATACACATACATACACACACACACGCGCACACACACACACGCACACACACACGCCCACACACACACGCACACACGCACACACACACGCACACACACACACACACACACACACACACACACACACACACACGCACACACACACGAACACGCACACGGACACAGGGACACGGACACACGGACACACAGACACACAGACACGGACACACAGACACGGACACACAGACACGGACACACAGACACGGACACACAGACACACAGACACACAGACACAGACACACAGACACAGACACACAGACACAGACACACAGACACAGACACACAGACACAGACACACAGACACAGACACACAGACACAGACACACAGACACAGACACACAGACACACAGACACAGACACACAGACACAGACACACAGACACAGACACACAGACACAGACACACAGACACAGACACACAGACACAGACACACAGACACAGACACACAGACACAGACACACGCACACGCACTGACAGACATCATTCGGAAAATGGTCAAAATTAATTCAGGAGGGTTCAAAACGTATATATCAATCAAAATCTCGAGGTCGAAAAAAATTACGATTACTACACTTCCTTATATTAAGTATAAGAAAGTAAAAACAAGCATTCTGAACAGAATTCAGATCTGAAAACACACCCTTACGCAAAGCAACATATGAGTCACTATAAGATTAATTAATTAACTTTAAATACTTCATGTAGAGTTTCATGTAATAATATGGAGTCGTTAAGATGTGTTTATTTAAAGCTCCCTACACTTGTACAAACTTAATTAATGACGGTGTAGAATAAAATGTTTACTGCGAAGTTCAAGAACAGAGACGAGGTCATTAATATGTATTTTTTCAGGACACATCCGCGAGCAATGTTGAAAGTTTTATTCGTTATTTGATTGATTTCCATTACACAAGGGTGAAAGAAAAGTAATATTAATCGACGTTAAAACCAAAAATAAATTATGTTGAGATGGTTAGGTGCGCAGTATAGGGTTATCCAACGAAAATGCCCACCCCTATATTTTGTTTATTTTTCGAGTTAGAAAAAAATGTTTAAAATAAAAATTATAGTGAATCAAGTGAACTCTTTTAGAATTCCTGCAAATAATATACAGGTGGTCCCTTAAAAGCGGGACAAACCAAACTTACGTTTTTTTAAATGGAATATCCTATATTTTTTTATATTTTTTGAAATCTGTGTTTTTTGTGATTTCAAATATATAAATATGTTTTATCTAATTTTTTACTGGTCTTTATTTATTTCGAATTTTATACTACCAGCATCTGCATAGTTAGCAGGGTCGCCATGGATGAAAAACAATTAATTTGAGTGGAATGAAAAATAATATTAACTGAAAATTTTTTGTTAATTATTATTTACTAACTTTTACAAATCTTATCACAGATAAGTATAACATATATCTTTTTAAACAATTATTTTCCCGGCTATTTGCCAAAACGCTGAAACTTACAAAAAAGATAATATGCACATTATGTTCATTACAACTGACTCAATAATGTTATTTTTAATTTCAACTATTCTGTCTAGTAAAACCAAAAATAAATAAAACACAAGGTACACATAGTCATTAACATTACATTAAGGGTTTACAAGAAAACTCATACATAAAAGTAAAATATATTATAGTGTTATGAAATAATCTAATTTAATAAGCACAGTTTTCTTCATATATATGAATTATTTTAGCTAAACTATCATAGTTGACATCACATAAAGATGAAATGGTGTTAAAAGTTTTACACATATTAAAGATTGGTGACTTTATCATAAGGTTTGTACGAGGAGCATCGCAGTAAAAGAGGTTGTTTTGACGGGATTCTAATCTGGGGACTGATAGGTTTAGTTTACTTAAAAGAAATGAACAATCAACATTGTGACTAATTAATTTATAAAGGAAAGATAAAACGACAACATCTCTTCTGAATCTGAGAGATTTAAGGTCAAACATATTAAGCAGTATACTGTTGTCTGTACCTCGGGGAGGATAAGATCCATTACATTTGAAAAACATAAATTTCAGACATTTGCGTTGAATTGATTCAATGCATGACAATGAAATTTGATATATGGGAAACCAAATAATACAGCCATACTCCAATTTACTTCTTATAAATGATATGTATAACAGTTTCAGGGTGTCAATATTCAAAAAACCGCCCCAATTTCTTACTAAAAAACCTAAGGCTCTAGATGCCGATTTGACCATTTCATCGATATGATTGTTGAAAGTAAGTTTTTGGTTAAAAATAATTCCCAGATCCTTATAATTCACGATCTAAAATTTTATTATCTATTTTATATTGAAAGGTAACTGTAGTGTCCTTCCTTGTATATGACATAACCTTATATTTGCCAATGTTTAACTTTAGAGAATTGACTGAGCACCAGCTAGAAATTTTATTAACTTCATTTTGCAGTAAGATACAATCCTCCATAGAACTTATCTCTAGGAAAATTTTGAGATCATCAGCAAATAGCAGGTGGTGAGAATTAATATTAGCTGTTAGGTCGTTAATAAAAATAAGAAATAAAAGGGGTCCTAAATTTGATCCTTGCGGAACTCCCGATACTGCTGTATATGATTGAGAACGATAGCCTCCATATTCAACAAATTGATGTCTCCCAATTAAATAGGACTCAAATAAACAAATTAAAGAGTCAGAGAAACCAATTCCTCTCAGCTTTGATAGTAATAAAAAGTGATCTATTTGATCAAATGCCTTCTGTATGTCTGTGTATATAACATCAACTTGACCTTGTGAATCTAAGGATTCTGATATATACTGAGATATCGAGGCTAGATTGGTAATTGTAGATCTCTTCTCCATGAAACCATGTTGAGAAGGCGATATTGTATTTTTAACAGACCAGTAAATGTATTCATACATAATAATCTCTAGTAATTTGCCAAAGTTACATAATATTGCTATTGGTCTATAATTATTTATGTAAGAAGAATCGCCGGATTTGAGTATGGGACATATTTTTGCAATTTTCCATATATCTGGATATTCACACGTAGTTAACGAGAGATTAAATAACAAAAGCAAGGGTGTCATTTTGTTTTTAGTTTTTTTATGCCTTTAAGTATATCGTCCTCCGTTATATATTACAAATTAATAAGATTGTTGTTTAGCAATATATTGTCTTTATTATTGTTGAGGTTTGAATTGATATAAACGTCCGAAAAATAGTTTGAAAAACCGTCAACGATGGATTGAGGAGTTTCGTAAGCTTTATCATTGTAGTGGAGAATTCCAGGGATTCTTGACTTACCCCTTTTGACATTAAGAAATGACCAAAACTTTGATGGATCTTCTCCAATGTTATGAACATAATCTTTATATGCAACGTTAATTTGAGTTTTTATTAGGGATCTGAGTGACCTAAATTCGTTTAAGTAGTTTATAGTTTTGAATTCTTTATAATTTTTGCGCGCCAGTTCTTTTTTTGCTGATGTTATTTTTAATCTCCCGGTTAAACCACGGTGGATAATTCCATTTCGTATCGTTGCTCACTGGTACACATTCATCAAATACACTATTTAAGGTGTTATAAAAGCTATTGACGGCATCATCAACATTTGTAAAATCCTTTAAAAAAGACCAATCGGTATGTAGCAACATGTTATACAATAACGGAAAGTTAGCTCGTCGAAAGTTATATCTAATATTTGTGTTACAGTATACAAAATTTTTTTGATTACCGGTGATTATTTTAAAATCGATAATAAGGGCAGGATGATAGTTATCTTCTTTTGTTAAAGGGGCATTATCTCTAATGACTTTGCATTCAACATTGGCTAAAATTAGGTCTAGCATTCTGCCATTATTATTTACAACTGTATTTTGTTGTGTTAAATTTAAAAAACTAATAAAATTATTAATTAATCCACATTTTGCGTCATTTGATGAGAGATTATATAACGGTATGTTGAAATCACCACAAATCAAAATTTTGCAATCGACTAAAGCCTCGCTCGAAAGCTTCTAAGAACACTTCCAGTTCATTAGCGTTAAATGACGGTGGAATATATAGAGCAAACACATATAGTACAACGTTAATGAATGACATTTTACAACCTATAATGTCTATTGCAGGTATTATATTATTTAAAAAGTCTAAGTCAAGCTTGCAAGTTTTAAAACAATTTCTTACTGCTAGCAGAACACCTCCACCCCTGGTACGGCCTGTAGTTCGAAAAGCTCGATCACATCTAAATACTAAATAGGAGCTCGGGTGAATTTCTTGGCTAGTGACCACATCTGATAGCCATGTTTCACTTAAACATAAAATATCGTATTCGAGAATCGATGCCATGTTATAAATAACCTCAAGCTTTGTATTGAGACCTCTAACATTCTGGTAGTAGCATCTTAATTCGGTTTCATAATTGGGTGCGTATTTTATTTTAATATTTCTTTCTCCATTGGAAATTCTTTGATTTAAAATGATTTTCAGTTTACAATATTGATCTATTTGTTTCGGTGTTCTGTCCAATGATATTGATACATTCTTGAATCTGTCAATATCTTTGAGGACTTTGGCATTGAGAATAATTTGATGCACTTGTTCTTCATTTTCCAACCTTACTAGTGATGCGCCTTTCAAAACGAAAACATGGTATTTGAACATAGTTTTTTGTTTAAAGAAATCGAATAATATGGATAATACATAGATTAATTTTATACTGAACAATATATCAAACATATCACCGAAAGAATTTGGATGAGTTTGAATTTTACGAGTCATTTAATTTTACATAATCGAAAACATTACAATATCTCTCGTGGGCCATCTTCATAGAGGAATATCCAAAAATTCCTCGGTTGAAAAAAAAAATAAAATACACAAGTCGTCTTATGCTGAAGGGAGCCACACTTCTAAAATGACATGGACATGCAACCATTCCCTCTGACAGTGGCATCTGCTAGACCTGCGGTTCGAACCCAGGAGTTCCCTTGACAGTGACTAGTTACATTTTGACATATAAAACAATCTCCACCTTGTTGGATTGGTGGCATACAACAAAGATATTACAGGATGTTTTCATGCAATAAATTAATGTTCATGCAGTAAGAAGATATACCTACAGTTATGGACTGAAGTATTTGACATATCTGCATATACGTAATATGTATAATATAAAGTACATTATGTATTATATAACGTCCATTAACAACATATTTACTTAAACACGGATGTCCATGGATATCCTTAACGTGTTCGTAGAAAAACCATCGGAAACAAATAAGGGGTTCAGAAATTATAAATGCCTTATTTCGTTTTCTATGCTGTTTGCATTGACACATTATATTTGTCCAATATTCTAAGATGGATAAAACAAACAAACTAATTTATACGAAAAGAAAGAACTCAAGAAAGATCCAATATTAATGCAAAACACTGATTTAAAAGATAATAACAGTAATACCTACAACGATATTCGTCTTAAGAACGTGTTTTATTACTTTTCTTGTTGTTCGTTGTATTCCCAGAGGAAAGATACACAATATCCACAGTTAAAAGCATACATAGCCTTGAGGAAAAAAATGAAAATTTGATTAAAAAAATATATACAAGATTTTCCTTGACTACTACAGATGTAAATATGAAAATTATTTTATGTAATATGAATTTGAAATATATACCGCGCGCTTCTGAAAAAATAGGTCATCACCTTTGTTACTCTGTTCATGATTCAGTAAACCTTTATTACTTCCGGTATGACTACAAGTGACATATATTTTTGAAATTTAAATGGGACACTTGTGAAGGTTGCATGTGCGATGCCGAGCGCCTCCACCAAATATGTAAATATTTTCTTACATGATAAGTTAAATAGCTATTTGTATGACAAGGGAAAAGTGCATAATTTCCTCCCGCGGATAGTTTGATGCCCGACGCGAAGCGGAGGGCATCAATATCCAAGGGAGGAAATAGCACTTTGCTCCTGTGTAATACATATGATTTTTTCTACGACCATTTACAGTGTTTTACATTGGTTTTACATATATTTTGTTATATTTTCTTATGCATGACAATCAAAAAACCAAATATGTCAAAATGTCATAATAGGTATTTAGATAAGTAAATATTGTTAAAAATCAAAGTACATGGAACGTTGCTAATGTTGCTTCTTGTTTTCAAAATAAACAAACTTCCAAGAAGTTTATAATAATGTATTCCAAATGTGAAGATAAGTTCCTCAAGATATTCTTGGAAGAAGCAAACGTGGTTTCGTTAAATCTATTACCGTTAAAGTCTTGTGAAAAATATGAAAAAGAGTACCAGCTATTTAATTGTTGGATGGAGACTAGGCAAATAAGAAAAATATATGAAGAAGTGGTCCTATTTTACTTTTCCAAAAAAATGCGCCGATTTGAAGCCTTCAACATTATGGAGCAAATGCAGCATGTTGCGATCTACACTCCAAATTAAAGACAATATCGATATTAAGTTTCCTAAATTAGTAGCTTTTTTAAAAAGGAAATCTGCTGGATATAAAGCCAAGAAAGCCAATACTTTTTCAAGGAAGGATATCAACAAGTTTATTGCAGAAACTCCAGATGAAACTTACTTACATATGAAGATAAGATTGATCGTTATTGTTGAATAATAAATAAAAAACGTAACGCAGCATCTTTTATTAGAAAGTATATATATGACAATTAAGTGACATTTTAGGCAGTTATAAGTGCATTTTCCTTTTTCAGGTTGTTCTTATATTTGGAATTGCTGGGGCATGCCGTAGCGATGAATTAGTTAAAATGGTACTTGAGGATATCAGTGATAAAGGCGACACTTTGGTGGTGCAAATACCTGACTCAAAAACTAATATCAAAAGGACATTTACAATAACAAATGAGATTTTAAACGGAGTATCTGTCTTGGATATGTATAGAAAATATCTGGACTGTAGGTTCACTAAAACATGTCATTCTAGATTTTCTGTAACTTATGCTAAAGGGAAATGTACAAATCAGGTAATTGGCAAAAACACAATTGCCAAAATTCCATACAGAATAGCAATATTTTTAAATTTGGATGATTCGAAAGGCTATACTGGACACAGTTTCTGCCGTACTTCAGCTACGTTATTAGTCAATGCTGGAAGTGACATTCTCACTCTAAAGAGACATGGGGGATGGCGAACAAACGCAGTAGCAGAAGGGTACTTAGATAATTGTATTTCTAAAAAATGAGGTAGCCAGCCAAATAATTACGGGAGAAAGTACTACTTCAAGTACCAAAAAACGTTGTCTTGTTTTTGAAAATTTTGTTTCTACAAGTATTTCATCAGCGACCAAGACTGGAAAACAACAAACAGGAACTGATCTCCACCAGCAGTGCCAATATTTCTTCAGGGACAATCTCCATTAGTAATTTAACTAATTGTACCATAAATTTTAACAATATTTAGTTACTGATGTTAATTTAAACCTCGATTTAAACTGTTTTCAATTTTTATAAATAAAAAAAAGTAATAAAAAATCTGTTTCAAAGAAAAGCATTCATTTTCAGAAAGTTTGTGTATCAATAAAAGAAGTCTATACACTACTATTACAGCTATTTGAAGTTTTTACTTGTTTGCTTCCAGAGGGAGCCAAAGTATTTTCCTCCCTAGGGAAGCAAAGTATTTTCCTCCCGAGGGAGGAAAAGTACTACTTTGCTCCCTGAAATGAGGGAGCAAAATAGTAATCTCTATGTAGGGAGTAGAAAAAATAACGCATACCAATTTAAATAGGTTTAGTGTACTACCACCTCCACATAATTCTTTTTGTGGTGTAATCCAAGATCTGAATGATTATTTGATATACAAAATGTTTTAGATTTGATTTAGTTTAATGTTTTTTAACGAACGCAAAAATAATTTGTTTGCAATTTATTAATAATTGCGAATTAAAAATTAATAAAATGAAATAAAAATCTAATGGTGTAATGTCAGGTGACCTAGGTGGTACCTTTATCCCCTAATACTAATTATAATAATTATTGTACTATTCAACAATAGCATAGACATTGTGAAGAAATAATCTCAGTTGTCGAAAACACTGCAAAATTATATTTTCGGATTCAGATATTTACATAGATTCCACATATACAAAATATATCGGTGGTATTTTTATAATTCATGTATTTAATGAGTCTTTATTGACTTTTTTCAGCTTCATTGAATTAGTCTAAAATCGAATCATAAACAAAGAAAAAAAAGGGGTGAATCAGTTTTTAGTTATTTAATTTTTAAAATATTTCAATTGCATGTCTATTCGAAATTTTAAGACGCTGTTTGTGCTGCTTTTTATAGGTTTGTTCGTAGAGCAGTTTCCAACCATTTGAAACTGTCAGAAGCATGCATAGAGATGTGCTTGTTCAATCAGAACGTTTGTTATTGCACAGCTCTCATAATAATCGCATCTCTATAGTCAGAAAACTATCACAAATTGTCTCTACAAACAAACCTTATATTTTTGCACATAGAATCTCCAATGAGGAGTGAATTGTAAGACACATGTTCTCTTAATAGTTTTCCTTTATATATTTGATTAATTTTTTTGTCCTATTTAGATACTAATTTGGTTTTATATGAATAACCGGTCTTTTGAGAAATATCAATCTAGAGATAGTTATTATAGAGTGCTATTTTCAAAAGATCAAAAAGCACTGCTCCAAATTTTATTTATGAATTTGTCTGAAAAATTTTTTTTAAATGATTTAATTTATCACTTTTGATGTATCTACGTTCAAGAAGTAGTTTAGCGGAAGATATATCATTGTATTATATTTTAGTTCGTTACAATGCCAATGGTTTAAAGTTAATTGTCTTGTCAAAAGTTTCCGACTGCTCCGGAAATTAAAATTCACCTTTTAATTTAGTTTGCCATAGTTGCCTCTCAGATTTTAGTAAAATATCATGATAAAATGATTTAAATAGTTCAGTCTCTTTACAATTTTACATACATTATATTATTTGTAGTACAAAATTTCCTAAAATGGTCTTATTTGTCAAAACTACACTATTTAAATATAGACATTTACCAGTGGCCCGTGAGTGAATTTGTATAGTACAGGGTTATTCATTATAAATTACCCACCCCTTATAATCGTTATTATTGCCTATAGAAAAAAAGTTTTAGATAAAAGTTGTGTGGTTATGACTGAATTTTGTTAAAATGCCATCAAAAGTACAGTAGCGTGCAGATTTCAGGGGATACAAAAAATAATATATTTTTTAAATAGGATACCCTGTATATTATTAAATTTTTTGGAATGATCCTTTGTTCCTGAATTCAAAAATATATATATGTTACCCCTACCATATACCGGTTTTGAGTTATTAAACATCGAATATCTTAGTTAAACTAGGTACTGTAAATATGGAAAATTTAACATTATTAAAGTGAGCTATGAAAATGATAACTGTTATGTTTGATAAGTGACATTTCTTTAATGAAATAATCAAAATCTTAACAAAAATTCAGTCATAACCACACAACTTTTATTTAAATTTTTTT
>JANEYF010003971.1:0-51578 GCA_029963845.1 Rhamnusium bicolor | reverse complement strand
AGCTATATTTTTACACATTTTGATCTTGAACAATTCTGGAACGAAAAAACGATCAAAGTGCGGTTGCCGCAGATTAGTTTTGACTTATTGCAAGTTTTTTATGGTATTTTTATTTTGTTGTGACAACGGAATATACTGAAAACCATGTTGGTCGACTTTTAGGTTAGGACAAATTGAACACCCTGCATATTTTTCCGAATTATAAAGTTTACTTTATTCTCTATTTGAAAATGTAGTACATATTTATTTTTTAAAAATAGCGGATTTATGAACCTCCTAATAAGTTAACTATATGTTGATAAAAATTTTTGTTTTAATTTTCATTGCTGTCTATGAAAATAAATTTGTTCATATTGTTGAAATACTTAGGATTGAAAAATGTTTTTTTTTTTAATCAAAAAAGCTTAAGATATTACAATTTACATATGGTGGTGGGGCTGGGGAGAAGTTGGCATTAAAATTGTAAAATAATAAGAGGCAGTACTTTTGTGCCTCATTTTAGGGAATTTCATCCAGCTAGAATTGTGATTCCTCGCACTCTGCGACGCCACCTATCAATTTTCTTATGCGTTAGCTTTTGCTGTATTATTTTTTATTATTTTTTTTAATTATGTGCAATTTACTTTAATATAGAGAGTAAAAAAATTGTTTGTAGCAGATCGCAGCATCACAGGGCGATTTAAAACATGTTTTTTAGTATACACTGGCAAATATGATGCAGTCCATTTTGTTCAAAGTATCTTCTAAAATCTTGCACAGACGGGAAAAAATAATAAAGTATTAATTATTTCCTTGTTTTATTTTTTTTCACTGAACTTTATGGCAGTTATAAAATCATTATTTAAAAATGAGTAAATTTATATACTTTGATCAAGAAAAAATGGTGTGCAATCATCAATTTTTTAAAAAAGCTGCTCATTTTATAGCTTCATCTTTAATGTAATGAATAATGATTTCATTTTGCTAAAAGGTATAGGATTTACGTCCATGGCCCACATTTTATAGTACAAAATGTGTGTTTTTAGCTATAAATTACATCACAAAAGTTAGCATAAATGTTCTGGTAATGGATGCTATTCGCGTTTAGGTATTAATAAGCGATATTTTAATACCCAGTTATCTCGGAAAATGGGACATGATTTGATAGGCTGTGTAATTAATTCATTAATTCAAAACATCTCAGTATTAAATTTTATTTGTAATATTATAATATAACCTTTCTCTAGATGTACACTTCAAAAGGCGGATGTTTACAAGAAATATTACCAAATATTAAAGAAAAGTAAAGTACGAGCTTAATTACATAAAAGTAATCTTATCAAAGCCTTTTAGATCTTTTAGAAATAATATATTTTGTGTTCCTTCTGTTAAATGAAACCTTTATTAGCTTTTGGTACGCAAACAATGAAAAAACTATATAATATTTAGCTTTATAAAAAAAATTTACCACGCATTTAGTTAGTAAAGTAATAAAAGTTTTAAATAAAAAAAATTAATGCGTCTATTAGCTTGCCGGTGGTACTTGTCCAAAATTATATATTGGATAAACTGGGGGGGATTTTAAGAACACAAAAAGAAGTCTTAAAAATAGAAAAAAAGTTTCACTTATGCTAATCAGTCACCTATTGGAAGAAAGTCTAACATTCAATGATACTTTTGAGGTTTTGCATTTAGAAAATAAAGGTTTAAAGTTAATACTATTAAAATCTTTGGAAACTAATAATAACAATAATTATTTGTTACAATTGACCGGTTTCGATTAATGCTGGGAATCGAATACGAATAATTCGAGCATTCAAATACGAATTATTCTAATGGGAAATTATTCGAATATTCGAATACTCGAATATATTCGAATATTCGAATACTCGAATATATTCGAATATGCGAATACTCGAATACTCGATTATTCGAATACTTGAATACTCGAATATTCGAATGCATTCGAGTATTCGATATTCGATTATATTTGAGTAAATTTGAATATTAAAATATATTATTAAATTATGTACGAATAGGTATGCAGTATGCATCCAACCAAAATAGGTAGATAGTAGGTATAGGTAGGTACCTATTCTAAAAATCCAAATATATAAATAGACCACATTAGTGGCACGTTTTACTCTAGTCAAACTATTCCATCTCTTTCTCGCCTCGACCTTATTCTTACTGTACTAAGGCAGGGCTTAAAATTAAATTTTAAATTTTAGAAAACCTGTAAATATTTAGCTATTGACTTTTTCATGTATTTATTTGTTTTACCTTCACAATCTGCGTCTTTTTTAAAAACTTTCTAATTTTAGAGCACTTTTTATTTTTTTCGAAAAGGAAAAGTAGTTATGACACAGAAGTATAATAAACTAACTCTGTTTTCGTTTTATTTAAGCTTCAATAGTTAAATGTGAACAATAGCACCTCAATCCTAAAATAAAATACTAACTAAATAATTCTGATCTTTAAAGCACATGTACAGGAGACATACCCTCTTGTGGGTATGGAAAACAAATCAAATTGCCTGCTTAGTGGATTACGTCACGACTATTACTGTGGTCTGTCCAACTCAATACTCCAAATTGAGTATTCACTATTCACTAGTATTCAGTGCTATACCTATTAATAATGAATATTCGAGGATCCAGATTATTCGGATACCTATTCGAATAATTCGGATTATTCGAGTATTCGAATTATTCCAATCAGTATTCGAATAATTCGAATTATTTGATTATCTGAATACTCGAATAATTCGAATATCCGAATAATCGAATATCCGAATAAATTGAATCCCTATTCGAGTAATTCGAATAATCCGAATAATCGAATATCCGAAAAGTTCGAATATTCGAATATTTTTTTTCGAACGAATATTCGAATACTAAAATCTGGAAAAATTCCCAGCCTTAGTTTATCTTCTTCAAAAAACTACAATTAACAATTACAGTTTTGATTCTGAGGAAGGTCGATCGAAACCGGCCAGTTGTAATAAAAATAAATAATTGTTTCTTGTCCAATGTACTATCCATGGAAAACAATTTTTACCTTTAACAGCCATTTCACAAACGACTGGTCAGTTCTGCCTGACAATCAGTCCAAATGAGACCGAGCCATTGTTTCATTGTTTCATTGGTCGACTGATGAAACACACTACATGTGAGAGGGAGCAATTTAAACAATGTTTTTTGTGAAACAGTTCCAATCATAACGTGGACACAAAAAAAAAACAAAGAAAACAGAAATATAATAAAAACTCAGATGTAGTGTTAAATGATCGTTGATCAGTTTGACACAAATTCTTCACAACTATTTAACTTATGTTGTTGTATAAAATATGTGCTGGGCAATTCTCCCACAAACGTACTATTCCTGCCCCTGCAGGTTTTTTAAATAAATTTTCTAAAATTTTAATACGTATTTTGATAATAGAACATAAAATATGAAAATAATCTTTTTTATTTTTTATTTAATTTTTGGATTCTCACAAAGTTCCATTTCTCACCTTCATATCATGTCCCCAGGCATAGTTTCTATGAATCAAGCTTAATTATGTTTATATAAATAATAATATCTGATATAGTTTTTTGGGGATTTCGGTCAGATATAACTAATTTTTTTTCTAACATTTAAGTTTATTACACCATCATCAGAGAACTCCTATGTAGTTTTTCATGTGTTTTTAGGTTAAGACTGCTCCTCCAAGTTGTTGGATTCATCCTTTTGGCTTCTCCAAAAAAGAGGAAAACCAGATTTTAAATGGTGGTCGTTTCGTCTTTATTGTAAGACATCCTCAGGACTATGAATTTAGGTTTTCCTTGTAAATATTAATAATTTAGAAATGCATAAACATAAACAAGATATAAACAATTAACAGAAACAATAACACTGAACAGTCAAACCGAAACATTGAGTAGACTTTTTTGAAATACATGCATATATTCAAATCGGTAAATATTCACCTTCTGATATTCGCAAAAATATGTATTTTTCAAAATGTCTAAAAACAATCAAGAAATATAATGTTGAATACTACCGTATAATATTACCTACGCCTATGGTATTTGTCATCGTTTCTGTTTGAAGCCCCGACCAATTCGTAACTGGTACGAGGTGTTGCCATACGATTTACGTCTCGCTATGTCAATATTTATTAGACCGCGTAAGTGGTAAATGTAAGGTGAAGAGTTAAATTTATTTTTTCATCATTTCATATAGATTTGGTAACACCGGAAATACAATAGATAGGCGCCCTGTATTTTTAGCAATCCTAGCACCGAGATTGTGGGACAAAGGTAGGTCCAACATGATTTTTTTTCAATTTTTGGATTTCAATTGTGGGGTTTGTTTTACATTTTCATAAGGACCTACAAATTTGAATACAATATATGCATGTATTTGAAAACACCTTGTACTATATCAATTTTAACCTTTCTTAAATTTTAATATCGATTTGGTACCTTGTTTGTGTCCTGATGTCTGTCTGAAATTAAGTCTAGCTAATTGACATTTTTCTACAAAAAAGGTAAATTATGTGAATACATAACTGAAACTTAGTTCAGCTTAATAAATCGTGGCAAACTATTGCTATCGTAGTTTCCCATTTGGTACTTAAAACATAGTTTCAAAAACTAAATAACATTTAGTGAAATACTAATAGACATCTCTGAGAAATTGTTCTCCTTTCATACGCAAAGTTCTCAAGCAGATGTAAATAAATCCAATATGTACGTTCTGTCCTCCAAAAGACATGCTTTCATCGTTTGATTTCCTTTTCACAGCAATAGCTGCAATTCAATTTCCATGTCAAAATGTTAAAATATTCTAAACTTATCGTGTACACTAACAGGCACGCAAACAGACAGAAGTGGAAATTTGTTTCCGTTTCCGACTTTTATTAAAGCAAGCAATTTAATTTTTTTTCAGTGATTTATCGTTCTTTCTTAGTCTACTATCATAATTCGTAAGTCATAACCCATACTTTGATTTATGAACAATCAGGTAACATTAGACATATTAACTACGTTTTATATTTAAATGGAAATAAAATTAAAAAAAAAAAATAAGAAAAAAATAATTATGAGAATATGGAATGAAATGAAAATATATTAACGATAATTTTTTTTTGCTAATTATTATTTTCTAACTCTTACAAAAACTTAACACAGATAAGTATAACATATATCTTTTTAAATAATTATATTCTCGGCTATTTGCCAAAATGCTGAAACTAGGATTATAAAGAAGATAATATGCATATTACAACTGACCCAATAATGTTATTTTTAATTCTAACTACTCTGTTCAGTAAAACCAAAAAATAAATAAAACAAAAGTACTCACCAGTTAAAAAATCACTTCAAAACATTAAGCCATCCACAGAAACGTGTTTTTGCATCTTTTGCGTCTTCAGTATGGCCCTTTGAAAGCCTCCAAAGCAACTGCGAGTCTTAGTAAATCTTAATGTAATAGTAATAAATATTAATGGTTTCAGAGAACACAATAATTGAAATTATGTAATAGAAACTCCCCCGGAGGGTTAGAATAATTTAAAGCAAAGGTAAAAGTTCTATTCCTCAAAAGCCAACTTAGGATTTAAGTGAAACATGATATAATATATCCATTTAACACTTTTGGGGGAGTAATTCTGTCACGTTTTCTGCTGCCGAAAATCAGTGCAAGGCTAGAGTTCTGTGTAAGTTAGATTATATAAGATTTAAGTAAAGTTAAGCGGAGCCCATAAATAATATCTTAGTAGAGGCCCACACAACGTTGCATTAGCTTTAATACCTTCTCGCATGATATGGTATCCTTCTGAACACACAGGGGTATCTATATATCGAGGTCTATATCAATGAACAGACAATTTATCAATTATCTATATAGTAATTTATAGGGTGTTTGTAACATTTAAATATAATTTTTAGAGAGTCTTTGAACTCGTCTCCACAAATTTTCTTCTATATTTACCGGAGTAAAACACACACATGACTTTTTAAAGAACTCCATAAAATATAGTCATACGGAGTTATGTCAGGGAAAAAGAGGTGGCTAGTTTACCGAAGCTTCATATCTTCCACCGATTCATCTACATATTGGCAATGTTTGATATCAATTTTGTCGGGCGTTTAAAGTAAAATCATGTATAAACCACATAATTTCTTGGTGAAGTAGTTAAACAATACAGATAATACAATATCGCTTGTATCCCTAAAGCTACTTCATATCTGATGTGGGAGGGGGTACATATTTACAGACAACGGACACACACACACACACAATATCCAAGTATGCTAGGCTTCATTTTCGCTTTAGAAAAAAATTCAGCACCTCGACCTGGATTCGAATTCAGGGCTCCGGAGTGAGAAGAAAGTATCCTTACCTCTCGATCGCGAAGCCATATTTTTTCTGGTAAATTATTCAACAAATTATGCAACATTATTTGAAGGAATAAATAGTAGTACCTAGTATAAAGATTTCTTGAAAATTCCAATTAGCTAACGACTTTCCAATCTTACAACACGTACTAATTTAAAATATAGTATAACTTATATTTGAAAAGTTCTTAAAAGAAAACAAAAACAAACAAAAAATTATCGTTAATGTATTTTATATTATTATTGATTATGTAATAAAAATGAAATTATTTTTTCGATGTTGAATTGCTGGTAAATTTTTATGAGGAAAGTATAGGTTCCATTTTGACTTTTTGATAGAGACGGTTATTGGATGGATTGTACAAAGGATTATTGGGATGCCTAAGCATCGTAACTTTCTTCAGGCTACTTCTTTGCCCTATTTCAATGTTGTGAAGGAGTAAATATTTTCCGCCATTTAGTCGATTATCAATGATTTCTTCCTCATATTAATACTAAATTCATAATGAGAATGTATTAGCTTAATTTAAAAAAATTATAAACACTTTTTTATTACTTGTCTAATTTTCACTTTATTTGTTATTTTTACAACTAGTTTCATCCTATAATAGGAATAAAAATTACAACATATTAAACGTCCAAATAGATTTAAATAATTCTCCGTTATTAAACTTGTTCAAATAACCTAATGCTGTTAATAAAAATCACACCATAATATAATTTACAATCTTGAGAAACCCCCACATTTAAAGACATAACATCTGTACAAATTTGAATTATATGATCAACCATAAAGCGACCCATTCTTCTATTCAGTTCAGTTTATATTTAAATGAAAGTAGAATTTGTGTATAATTTAGTTTACTTGAAAATGTCCGAATAGGATGAAACTAGTTGTAAAAATAACAAATAAAGTGAAAATTAGACAAGTAATAAAAAAGTGTTTATAAATTTATAAATTAAAATGGATTTTCACAAAGTAACTTCATCTTCAGTAACTATTTGTATTAGTTTAGTTTCATGCAGATTTGAGGCGGCGTACACATATTATGCAATTTTGTTAAGCCATTCCTCATCGGTGAATAAAATCTTCCTAGAGAAATTCAGAGATCTTGAACTCTCTGGTTTGAACGAACCAATAGAAAATTAAACAAATATCTGGATCCAAAGGTAAAATATCTGGAACAGTTTAAATATTCCACAAAATCATCAAAGAAGCTTAACGAACAGAGGTAATGACCAATGAGTAAAACGTTGGAATAATATGCCTCTCTTCACAAGAAAGACAATCCACTGAAGGTAAAACTTATAGGTGAATCACACTCCTGAATGTCGTCTAAAAGACACTATCAAAGATCCTGTATAAAAGGTTTCAACCTTTCGAACAAGCCCAGCTGGGCGAATACCAAAGCACAGACTATATACATTCATCAACTTCAGGACAGCGTACGATAGTATTGTCAGAATAAAATAGTTTGAAGACATGAATGATTTCCACATCACCAAAAAAGTAAAGGGACCTCACAAATATTACATTCAATTAAAATACAAAACAACACGTCAGTCCAGTTTAAAACTCTAAATGAACTGAGTAATGGACTGAGGCATGGAGACGAGAGTCACGGATAGATAAGACTGGTATCATCTATTATAAATCAGTATAGCTGTTTTTATATAGATGTTCATACTGTCACTAGATAGTAACAGATGCAAAACGAACGTTTGTACGTTAACTCACAGAAGCAGCTGAAAACATGGGATTGATAATAAACGACCACAAAACTAAGTTTACGGTTTCAACTACATCGGAACGAAAGGTACACAACATAGGCTAAAATCTCATTTACCTGGGCTCCTCGGTGAATACAGAAACAAACACCATGACGAAATATAAAGAAACACGTATCATCATGACAAGTAAGTGCTACTGCGAACTGAAAAAGCACCTGCAGAATCGTAATCTAACACGAAAAACAAAATTACGAACATATACAACACTCATCTTGCCAGTTCCACATACACATCAGAAACCTGCTTACTCAACAAGATACATTCTACACTCCTGATCACCTTTGATAGAACAGTACTTCGTACCATATTTGGCGGTATATACACTCGAGAACGGAAAATGGCGTCCCAAGTACATTGTTAATTGTACCAATTACTCATAAAGTTGAGGAAAAATATGTCATCACGCATATCAAAATAGGAAGGCTGCGATGGACAGAATACATAGCACGAGCTAACGGTAGAAACAACCCACAACGTATGCATTTCAGTGTCCCAGAAGGAAGAAGGTGGCTCGGTAGATCTAGATCGCCATGAGAATTTGGAGAGGTATGCTAAGCAAATTAGTATTAGACACTAGAAAAATATAGCAAGGAATAGAAACCAATGGCGGTGGAAACTGAAGAAAGCCAGGACCCTATTTGAGTTATACACAGATGATGGGAGTTTGAATATAATATGGGTAAAGTAGTTGTTATTTTAAAATTCTATGAACATTACCTTTAGAAACTCCTACTTTCTCTCTTAAGTGTCTGGTGCTTAATTCTTGGTATTTAAGGCTTCTCAATTTTCTTCACAACACATTAAAACCAGTATTACATCATTCTGTATTGCAAATGCGTGTTGTAGGGCTATCAATACAAGAAAATTAGCAAATTTATTCGATTCCATGTGTCATTTTAAGAAGGATCAATAGTTTAAACCGCCAGGCGAAATACTCATCCTTCGCAATCATCAGAAGCCTATGATAGCAAAATAGTACACATATATATCCGAAAGCTGAAATGGCACTCTTATGCAATATTTACAAATATATCAGTGGTGCTTTACCGGCATTTTTCGTGATGAGTTGGCATGTTTCAAAGGATAGGAATTTTTCATTATTTGTCGATATGTGTATGTCGAAATTATGTTGTACAATCCGGCATTTTGCAAAAAGATAGAATTTTGAATAGATTTTCACTAGTGACGCACGGGAAAACAACATTCGCATTCATTGAAATAAGCGCGTGCATATGCCCTACTACTGAAAATCCCTTAGTCCAAACGTCAGCGTTTTGAAAATTGCCTGATCATGTATCACTGTGACATAATTAATATCTTTTATTCCTGGTAATGATAGAATGGTCTGCGTTTGTGGTCCATAAAAAACTACTTTTAGCAAATTTGAACCATAAATAATATTTTAAATTTTAAAAAATATTACATTAGGTCCAGTCTACAGAAAATATTCAGCTACGATTTTTATGTCTGAATTGACTTCAACTCAACTCTGCTTTCAGCAGTTTATTTGATATAGTACTTCTGAAGAAGACGTTAACGCGAATTTATAGCCTCGATTTCAGATCAATTGATGTATGACTGTTATTTTTCATGAATGCAATAACATGCTTCGTGTATCTAGACTAAATGGACTTTTTCTATTCCATCAATCTTATAATTTACATTAACGGTCAAGCACTCTATGCAACCGACGACAAATCACAATTTCTGTGCACTAGATATAGTGTAGAGGTCTATCAAACGGAAATTGCTCGTTCCGACGTAAAGATAAAATGCTGTAATTCTAATCAGGATAAAATTCGCTAAAAGGGCACTATACGTTACGGTAAGCGATAAAATTTATGTATTCGGTAGTTTTTTGTTTCATGACTCGATATAACAATTTTTATTTCAATGCATCAAGACTGAAAGTATATAAATTGTAAGCAAAAACTACTAAATATTATGTATATTGTTACGGTTGAATTCATCGTCATGAGAAATAGTTATGTATTTTAAGTATAAAAATCAACTAGTAATTTTTTTTCATTAACTTTATTTATAAATATTACATTATAAACATCACATTTTCAAACTTTACCTCACAAAAGTTATTATCTGTAATATTTTATCCATTTGCATTAAAATGTCACTTCTCAAGGTTATATCATAGACGTCATGATTTCTGCTTAACATTATATCTCTGATCTCTAATCTTCTATTGAGATATAGGATGACATTTAAGCTAGAGGACAAGCGAACATTAGTTTCTTATTAATAAATTAATAAGTTATATCCTACCTATGACTTTCCTAATGTTGCATAGTCATAGTTGTTTACTTGTATTATTAAACTGATTGTCTTGTGAGATAACTGACTGTCTGAAATAAACTCAAAACAATGTAACTTTGTAATGTCTAGTTGAAATTATATTACTTACCATAGGTTATGTGGATTATCTTTTGCTCGTTATGTGTTTCTTCTAGAAATATTTAATTTCTAATTGGGGGTAAATTTACTTAAATTGTGCCACCAGTTAAACGTCATTTATTCAAATGTTATTGGCAGTGTTCAATTGTTGTCGGGATTGCACACCGAGTTGATCGGTTGTCACGTGAGCTCGTCTGTTCTGTATAGACATGTTCAGTTATAAAATCGTTACCTTGTGTGTGAAACGAGTAACTATGGAATAACAAAAGTTTGAATAATAGTTGGGTTGTTTTCAAAATAATTCCAGACTGTTACTTCTTAGACCGATGTTAGTACATTAATTACATTAATGGAACGCACTTCAGCTATTAGCACTAGGGTCGACAAACCTTATGGATTCTGTAAATAACTGAATCTTACAGGCCGTGGTATTTTATGATTCGCCTTGCATAAATATTACTTTATATAATTTTCTTATCTTTCTAACTTTTCTAAGTAATGTTTTACTTGTTATATTCGTCTTGCTAAATATTGATACATGTTTAAATAATTTCACATTCATTCGAGATGCGACAGATCTTGGTCTTTTTTGGCTAATGACTTTCTGTATATTCTGTCCATCTATCACGTGAGAACTTCCACCGGTTGATTTCCCTCACTTCATAGTTCGTCGTCTTAGCGTTCAGACGTGCATTTTATTAGTTGTAGGTGATGAGAGATTAAAATTTTTAATCCAAATTTATCTTAGTAGATGTTAATTATCGTTGTTTTGGGATTATTTATTTCACCAATTTAAAAGATGCTACTTAGTATCTAGTCAGCTAAATGCTGGATTATTTTTACAGTTAAACATGTGTATGGACTTGGATGCCCTATAGGAAGGATAAGTTATTTAAAGTAGGACAATAATTAACAAGTACTTACTTGTGTTTCTTATTAAAATTTTAGGCGGCTATCAATGGGTTTTTATTCAACTTTTACGGGGGTTATCACTGGGCTTTTATTGGATTTTGACTTGGTAAATTATTACTTGATATAACAGCGTTATATGGCGTCTTTAAGTTATGACACCTAGGTTATTTGTTCATTTTGTAAATATAGTTTTTATGTAATTTTGATGTATGGTAATGGAAAATGATATTTTATCAAGTCTTGCTAATGTACAAAGTGGAGCTGGAATAGAGGGTTCATCTGTTTTTTTTTTTGACAGATGTTGGAAGTCAAGAGCCAATTAATTTCATCGTAGAGTTTTGGTTAATGGAATAATATTAATCTGGTATTGAAGAAAAAAATTGAACACACTTTCCACTCTCAGAGGTTAATTTACGTCTTAATATTTTAAAAGAAATGAAGAACGAGAAAATAAGGGTAACGGTGGTAATGAAGAAAACCTGCCCTCGGGATCAAACTCAAATAAGGATCGCCCATCACATAACAGTTTACCCAATGTCATGAAGCCGAGCAAAATCCGAAAACGACTTCTAGTTACCCAGAGCCGTAGCTAGGGCGTGGCGAAGGTGGCATTTACCACGGCGCACGATCTTAGGGGCGCAAAATTGAAAACATTATGGCAAGACAAAAGACACACGCACCAAAGCCGAGTCTGCATCTAATGTAATGCAAAACAATGGAGTCAAAGAAATCGGTTCCGCACCTTTGTTTCACATTACATCCGGTGTCAGTGCTGGCTCAGGCTCAACTTTATCGAAGCGTGTTGTATGTTTTGCATACGTTGGCCGTTGACTAGCGGCAGCAGTTCATTCGCTCATTTTCGTTGCTTCTCGCATTACTAAGCGCGCGGCAACGTCTTTAAATTAAAATTAATTTAGTGGGAGTTCATGCTGCTCAGATAACTCTAAAAATGCAAACCTTTTTCGGAACAGTTCAACAAATATATAACTTTTTTGTTGGGCCATCTTTCCACTGGGAACTGTTGTAAAGCAAACTTAAGGTGTCTTAAAAGGAACAAGCGATACACGCTGGTCATCAAAAGCTAACGTTATCCATGCTTTGAACTTCCAACTGGAAAAAGTTGTCGACATTCTTGAAGAGGTCAGCGTATCAGAAAAAGTACTGGAGATACAATTGTGCAAGCAAAGGCGTTATTAAAGTTAATGCAAAAATTTGAATTCATCTGTTATTTGACGTTTTGGAATATTCTTTTGAATAAAATAAATAGGATTATCTTTTCTTGCAAGAAAAGCAGCATGATGTATCAAAAGGTGTCCGAATAATTCAGGGACTGTTGGACGAAATGAAAAAATATAGACAAGAAGATTTCGTCACACAATTCAGTCCTCAAAGTTGATGGCAGAGAAAATAGACATTGAACCAATACTTCAGGAGTCTCGAAAGCGCAAAAAAACAAAAATGCCTGGGAAGAAAGCAAGCGATGAATCTCATTCTTTTGATTCCACCACGCAGTTAAGAGTTGGATTGTTGCAGGTTCTTGATATAATCATCATTCAAATGGAAGAAAGATTTGTGGCTCTAAATGAGCTAGCAGATGATTTTGGGTTCCTAAACGGGGTTTCTATCGAGACAACCACTTTGGAAGAATTAAAAAAAGAAAGTCACAGATCTTGCACTCAAGTATCCTGCTGATTTAAGTGCTTACGAATTTACATCAGAAGTAGAAAGCTTCAAATTCCAAAGTAAAACACTGCAAGAAAATTTTATTGAAATGGGTCCCTTGGAAATTTTGCAAGGTATGTATAACCTGTCCATAGAAAATATTTATCTAAACATACAGACGGCCTTGAGAATATTCCTAAGCATCCCAGTGACAACTGCTGCGTGGGAGCGTTCGTTCAGCAAGCTTAAGCTTGTGAAGTCATATTTACGTTCTTCTGTAGGGCAAATGATTAACAAATATGTCTATAATTTCAATTGAAAAATCAACTGCAATTAATTTAAATCATGATGAGATTATAGACATATTTGCTGAATCTAAATCTAGAAAAGTTAAATTTTAAGTTGTATATTTATTATGTCGATATGTGATTAAAACCAAATATTTAAATTGTTTTTTTGTTCGGAGAATATATTTTCAGTTATTTTATTATTAGACTACTTATTTGACATTTTTAGGTTTTTTGTTCTTATGTCTGTTTTCATTAAAATAAAATATATATTTCCTCAGCTTTTTAATTTGGGTTGGGGGAGGCGCAAAACTCATGATTTGCCACAGGCGCCAACAAGTCTAGTTACGGCACTGTAGTTACCGTTCGATATCTTTATTATCGGCGATATCTAAGCTGGTTGAAAAGGTCATTCTGAAGCGGCTAAACACCGCCCAGGACGATATTGAAATCGACGACGATTTTCAGTTCGGTTTTAAGAAGGGACGCATCACGACTCTGCAGATCGGTAGGATCGTTAATAATGTCAAGCAACAGTATAATTTCGACAAGAGCACCGCACCGCCATGGTGCTCTTTATATATTGAGAAAGCATTCGACACCATCTGGTTGCTCCGTATCATATATAAACTGAACCAGCACGACTTTCCGGGCTATTTAACGCAATTGATACACTCCTACTTGCACGGTCGAACGCTGCGAGTGAGGGTGAACAAAACTCTATCAACACAGAGAAACATTAGAGCAAGCGTTCCTGGGGGGTCGGTTTTTGCGTCAAAATTATATAACATATACGTGTCCAATTTTCCGCAATTCCCGAACACCAAGCTTGCGATGTACGTCGACGATACATCCATGTACTGTCACAGTCACCATGCTCAGCCGCTGGACAGCTGATAATGGTGCATATGGTACAGGTGTCGGAGTACTACGCCAAGTGGAAAGTGATGGTGAAGGTCGCCAAGTCGTAGGCTATTGATTTCACTAGAAAAAGAATAAATAATAAAAAATTACACCTATTTCGATGGGGGGAGGGAGGCAGCCAAATTAAACAAAACAAGACGTAACATATTTAGGCGTAACTTTGGATAAAGGACTTTATTTTGGACAACACGTTAACGAGAATAACAGACTTAACAGGGATAATAAAAAATAATTTACACAATGATAGTGAGACCGGTAGTATATGCTGCGCCGGCATGGTGTTCTGCGAGTGCGACGACGTTACACAAATTGCAGGTATTGGAAATCAAATTCCTTCGCCTCATAAATAACTCAGCAAGATATACCTCATAAGGGACAACTTGCAATGACATTGTACCCATAGTGGATTATAACAGAGATACTTCACAAAAATTTTACGAATTTAAACTCTCTAATTGTCCACTAACAGCCAACATTACACAAATAAGGGAGTATAATGCGCCATTTCGAATAAAACCAAATTCTGTACTAAACGTTACCAATTTTCAGACAACATCTTTAGATCATGATCCTCCCGCAAAATGGGAGGACACCCCACATTATAAAAGGGGCACCAAAATTCAAAATTTTTTTATTACCGTTCTGTTCTTTTCTTTTTTGTTCGTTATTGTTATCAGAATTTCCCACAAAATTTATATATATTATATTATATATATTATATATATATATATATTATATATATTATATATATATATATATATTATATATATTATATATATTATATATATTATATATATTATATATATTATATATATTATATATAATATATATATTATATATATATATATATATATATATATATATATATATATATATATATATATATATATATATATATATATATATATATATATATATATATATATATATATATATATATTTATATATATATATATATATATTTATATATATATATATATATATATATATATATATATATATATATATATATATATATATATATATATATATATATATATATATATATATATATATATATATATATATATATATATATATATATATATATATATATATATATATATATATATATATATATATATATATATATATATATATATATATATATATATATATATATATATATATATATATATATATATATATATATATATATATATATATATATATATATTATTGTGATAATAAGGTTTATTGTATTTTTATTTATTTATATATTTTGTAAAAATTTTGAATTGTTTTTATTAAATAGTTATAGAATTGAAAATTTTGTGTTTTATTAAAATCTATGAAACTTGGCGCCTTTATTTTAAATTTGTATTTATTTTATATTTATGCCCTTGTATACCCAGACTAGCTCATATTTTAATTTACAAGTTTTTACTTACTTTTATTTTCTTTATTCTCTCACAGGATGCAGGTTCAATTTTGTTCTTTCTATAGGATATTTTTCAAAATTTAAATTTACAAAATCAGTACACATAAAAAACTAAACACTTTCAGAAAACAATAAAGGGATTGTTTTTTAATGAAATATTTTAAAATTTTTTTACAAATATATTTACAATTTTTTTACTTAAATTACCCCAACAAATTTTAAAATCTCGAGATTTTACCTTATATTTTTATCCTTGCGGTTGGCCGAACTGTCGTTTCTTGGTTCTCACTTCTCAGCAGTTACCACGCTTTAACGTTTGGATATGGCCCCTCCAATTTCCTGATATGCTTGTGTAGTTTATTTACTTTAATTTTGTGTTTTGTCTAATTGGATTTTTATAACTGGTAAGTACTTACAAACTTTTTTTACGGTTTCTTTATTTTCTTGGCTTGAAATCTGATTTTACAACCTTCTATTTACTATAAATTACTCCTAACCTTGATTTTATTAATCTTTTTTCTATTTAATTTCATTCGATTCTTTTTCCAATCTTCAAAACTCTCCTCCCTTTTTTATCAATAACAACCCACTATCCATTGTTTTCTCTGCTTACTTTAATTTTGTATATAGTAAAATCACCAAATTTCAAAATTGACTAGTTGTCACAAATTATTTTTTTATGTCAAATATTTTTAATTTTGAAAATAAAAACTTTTATACTACCTTTTTGATTCCTTTTAAAACAATATTCTTTTCTTTGATACTTTCCTCAGAATTTTCTGTAAATTTGCATGTGTTACGTTCAGTATAAAAATTTTTATCTTTCACATCTCATTTTAAAACTTTTTCTTAACGAGTGCCCTATCATTTTAAACAAACTCCTTTTTATATAACTAGAACTAAATAACTACTGATAACAAATCTTTTTTTATATCTAGGCTAACATATCTTTACTCAAAAACTAATATTTTTGTTTGTACATTTTGTAGGCTGTCGAAATTGGTTTCACCCCTTTTACCACACTTTCACTGTGTCTTGAACTACCCCCACTCACATACGAAGCACTGAGTTTCTCCTTTGTCCTCATGGCATATCTTTGCACATCAATGGATTTCCTGTTTAGTTTTTTATGAAAATATAGTTCAACTATGCTGTCACACATACAAAAATCAAGAAATGTTTATGTTTCAACCCCAATATTGAAAAAATTATTATGGCATTGATCTAAACACATTACTGCACCCCTGTTTGGTAAGTTTTATTTCAGTTTATATTCACTTTTACAGACCATGCACTTTTTATGTTTCGTTATGAAAGTTTTAAGATAATTTACAATATTTTCCCCTGTTTATTGATTGTTGCTTATTTAACTTTTGTATAAAGTTCAATTACATTGACTCTACACTAGATTTTCATAAATTTCCCCTTTTAAAAGTTTATACTATAACAATTGTCTCTTTTATAGGTGAAATCTTTCCCCTGAAATTATGCAACTTTTAATACTACTGGAGTTAATTGAAGTGAAATTTTTATATGGGACTACATTGGTGACACCTTTTCGATGGCAGGAAATACACAATAGGTCTCTCGTCAGCTCTGCCAGTGGAGATCCAGGACTTCGACTTGACACCTTTTTCTTGTTTTTTATTTGTTTTTCATTAATTTTTATGGCCAATTTGGCTTTGCAAATACCTTACAACTAACTACCTTTTTATATGAACAATGAATACTTAATTATTCTACACATATGTTAACAACTAAATTAAAATTGTTTTCTGAAATTGTTCATTTTTAAATGTATGCATGCTACTATATTTATTAAACTTTTTAAATTAATTAATAACATTGCTAAATGTGATATAATATCTATATGTATATGTATATATATATATATATATATATATATATATATATATATATATATATATATATATATATATATATATATATATATATATATATATATATAGAAATTATCAAATACCCAAAAATAAGCGGAGTTGGACAATCCTGCTCCCCAGTTCAGTATTATTTAGAGGCGAGCTTTTTACTGTAGAAGCTCGGCTCGTCATAGCATTATCAAAATTAAAAATTTTTATACACAATCTTTTACACTTTATAAATTTTATTTTCTGCATTGTTTTAAAGTTTTTGTATCAACGGCGTATGCTTTTACATAAGTCGTTGATTGTCTCGTTCTTGTTAAAATTATACAATTTAAAATGTTTTCTTTTTAGAAGTTATATTGTTGTGAATGATCTTTTAGTTCTAAGCCAGACCGCTCTGCCTGACCCAACAGTTGCTCCGTCGCGTTGCCTTCATACGCGGGTAGCTGGGTCGGCAACGGACCGGGTGTCCGGCGAGAGCAATATATGTATTATTTTAAATAAAATTGTTTTGTTGTTGTTGTTATTGGTTCGATAACATAGGACATATTAGTATACAACACGAAAAAAAAAGCAAGAAGTGCAGATATTTTAACAATCATACGATTTATCATGTACTAAATATATGGTTCATTTGCATTTCAAATATTTTGTCGATTTTTATAAAAAATACATATATATTTTTAGAATTATGAATCTGGCCAAATATGCGTAAAGGCACCCTTTTTTTAACCATTAAAAAAATACATTTTCTTTTGTAAATTTCGGCTTACTAACCTCAATTATTACACACTTTATATTTTCAAATTATAATTAATTAATTAATTATACACGAAAAGCATTTGCTCAAAAGCAAAATTTTAAAAATTGTGACTACACAGTTTAAGTGATTAAAATTAATGCACGAGGGATATATGTAAAGATTATTTCAGAATAGAAATCGTTATAGACAATAAAATGTACAGTTTTATTTTTATTAATATTTATTTATTTCATAACAATTATAAAGTAGAAATTTCGTTTTTTAATAAAGAGACAATTCAAATTAATTATTTTTCGTTGCGTTAGTACAATTGATAAAAAAAATTCATTTTTGATATACAATTTGAGCTTGTTTTTCTTCATTAATGTTTTCAATAGTAGTATGTTCTGATGTTTCCTTAGAAGTGCATGGTTCATTTTGTATTTCATTTGGATTACATCTTAATTTATTTATGACGTTTTAATGATGTAGGGCGTCTATTTGCAAATACGGTTTTATGGAATTTGCACTTCCATGTCCGGTTATTTTGATAAGCTCTTGCTCCTGTGTTCCATTCTTTATTAAGTTACTGACAGCAGTGGCTCGATTGGAATGATTAGTTATTTTTACAGTTGTTGTATCTAAACCGATTTTTGCGGATGATTCCATCTGCATTGGATTAGTTCGTAACCGGTCTGTCTGGTTAGGAATTGACAAATGATATTGGCTACCGATCTATCATGATTTGAAGGTTTAATCCAATGCAGGTCGGGGTATTTTGCCCGCTGAGTAGTTGTTTCGTTCAAATCATATTTAATAACAGTAGTTTAGTCCACCTGGGCTAGAGGTCGCCGCTCTCGATACTTGCTTAGCAAGTCGCTATCCGCCACAGAGACATCTATGATGTCGGTCGGATAGTAGCATTTGGACCATATGAGAAGTTTCACATACCTCTTACTGCTACTCAAGGGATAAGATTAATAACATTTCCATAATAAATAAATTGACAACAAAATAATGTCACATAATTTTTTCCTAACTTTGTAATTTAATATATGTTTATTCACATATAGCACCTTATGACAGATATTATTGTGGTTCAGCTTCTTAGAATGTCCTATAAATGCTGTTGAACATATATCAGGAATGGCCTAAGATAACACCGTTAAATAGATATATCTCTTTTATTGTGGTAGTAAAGATTCTAGTATCCCGGTTTGTTATCAAACCAAAACACAATAAAATACTCAAATTTCTAGGTTATAATTTAAAAACAAATATCACATATTTGCAGTCGGTCTTTTATTCATTATATGCGACGTTATAAAAGGAAATTTGTCAGGTTTAACTTTTTTACGCTTATTTATCTTTGTATTTAGAGATATAAATATATTGCCTATACAATACTTACCATATGCCTCAAACACCCTTTTAAAGATATTATGTGTTTTTTAATTTTAAGATTATTATTAAACTAATACTAGTTATTGTTAAATGCTTTTCAGCGCGCCAGATGCTTACTGCTCATTACTGCAGATTTAATGTTTAATGCCTTAAATAATATACAGATAAAATTTACTTTTATTTTATAATAATAAAAATAAGTAAGCCTGCACATACGAGAATATTAGCATGTTGTGCACCCGGGATATGTAGGATCCCTAAGAGAGACCGGCGTGCTCTACAAAGCAAAAGAGTCTGTCCCAGGGTAGGTCCTATATAAATTGCTTTCTGACATGCTTAATACCTCGAGTGATGCACAATTATACAGTGTGTAAAATAAATTCCAAGATAAATTCGTTTTCTTCGTTAGTTATCGAAAAAACCTCGGATACGTAGATTTTTAAATTGAATGATGAACGATAACATCATCGCGTTTTTTGAGTTGTACCATACTACTATATTAATTCTTCGATAGAACCTTAAATTATTCTTTGTTTAACCATATGTCATATGGGTAATCAGAAACCGAGAGAATCGAGAATTTGATGATGATAGGTTCTGAAGACAGCGGCTAAGATGCAACAGAAGGTATGCAATTTATTTAACGCCAAATACCCCCCACCGTCAACCTATTACATGGGAGTAGCCTCCAAAATTTCCAAGGGGGGAGCAAATTTTTTTAGAAATGTGTCTGTACGTTTCTTCACTAGTGAATATTAGAAAACATGTTTCTTTTTATAGAATAAAAAACAAATTTTCTGCAAAATATGTAACAAAAATATAGTTTGTTAGCATTGCTGTAATGTATCGATATTGGCATTTGATTTAATTGCCAAGAAATGATGTACTGTTTTTGTTTATATAGGAGTGCGAAACTTGTACAATGGACCCAATAAATATAAGATAATTACTTCATTGCCTACCCTTTGTACGAGTCGGTTTATTCCTTTATCAGGCGGTATTAGTACTTTAATATAATTTCTATGATCGAAACAGTTTTAAAAGTATGGTAATGATGTATATTAGAGACCGTCCGATTTTTCAAAAATTTGTTTCCTAACATAGCCACTTTTGCCTGCTGAACACGAATTATGAGGCAAAAATTCCTGCTCAGTTATACTTTTCGAGTGATTGGGGCTTACAGTGCAAAAATGCCTCATTTTCTCACTTCCTATTGCACTATTCACAAATTTTTTAGTTTATTAATACCCATGGGGATTCTTTGCTATTTTTGAACAATCCAACAGATTTACATTAATAATATTTGCATATTTCGTTGAAAAATGTACCAAAATATAACCCAACTTTACATAAATAACTGTTGATTTGAACAAGCAAGCAAGCTATGAAATATGAAACTGTTGATCGAATCGTCGAAACTTTGGACAGCAGGAGTAGCTAACTAGACATTCAAATTTTATTGAAATATGCACTATGAAGATGAGGGCCGTAAAAGAAGGAACATGCTGATTTTGCAGACCGTACCCACAACAAAAAGACTCTTTCCTTGTCCAGGCTACCAACGTGATGGTAAAAAATCCTTGGGTTCATCTGATAACCTGCAAAAAAGTTCGGAATATTGTAATATATTTTGGTGTATTTTTCAACGGATATAACAGGCAAATATGATTAAAGTTAATCAATATTGATATTAATGAACTAAACAAGTTGTGAATAAATACTGCGATAGGCAATGGGAAAGCGCGACATTCTGGTGAATTGCGCCACAATACCCGAAAAGTATAGCCGAGTGGTAATTTGTGACTCGAAATTCATGTTCAGCAGGCAAACAAAAATAAATTCAAAAATTGGACGTTCTCTAATACATTACCAAAAGTATTTTTTTTTTCGAAAAAAGATCTAGGGGAATTTTGGAAAGTAATGTCATTTCTTCAACAAGATTTTTTTGACAGCCAAACAGGGGGAAGCAATTGCACCCATTGCCCCACCCCCTCGGATCCGCGCTTGTTGCTTAGGTTTGTCTATGATCTTCCATGAGTCAAGAAAGACTATCAGCCCTAGCTACTCTGTCCACAGAATATGAAACGTGTGAAGCAATTAATTTGAGCAACATTACTAAAAAAATTCTGAAATCAAAGTGCGGAAAGTTCTAATAAACTGTAGAGTTAAAAAACTCTGAAACTAATGCGCAAAGACTAGAGTTTTAATAAACTATTATGTTTTTGAAAAAACTTAAAAAACTTTTAATTTATTCAACACTTCTACGGCTCTACGAGCACGTCTTCTACATGTAAAGTACCTACCTAAATAATTAACGTTTTAAGAATGTATTTATTTCATTTTGTCAGTTTTACTATTTATATATCTGTACCAATAGTGTGGCAAAGTAGAGATATGAAAGGTATATTTAGAGGGGGGCAAAGATAAATTTGCACACGGGCGGCAAGCACCCTAACATTGGCTCTGGATAGTACGGTCTTGTCCAAACTACAAGAGGCGCTGTTCTGGCACCTTTTTTTATAGCTGACGGCTACCCTTATTAAACAATCAAAGGTACTGAATTGTTACTTAAATAAATAATTTTATTGTAAGTACTTTTTATATGGATGATTGAAAAATTGCGATAACATTTATTTGTGAATGTGAATTTAGCCATTTAGCCAAAAATATTCATTCTCTGCCAAGGCGGGTGACCGCTATGCTCCTTGCGACGCCCATGATCATTTAGCCAGTCTACGGTTACTAAAATTGAATAAATAGAAATAGGTAAAAGTGGCCATCCACAATCGGAAGATAATATTGAGCTTAATATTATTTTGACAGACAGACATGTATCACAAGTTGATTTAGATGAGAATGTTAGTATGGAGAATCTTGTTCAAAGAAAAATTCCATCTATATAAAATTCGACTTGTGCACGAGCTAAACAAAGACAACTTCAACCGGCGAATTTAGTTTTGTGCACTAGCAGAGTTGTGTAACAATAATGACCGATTTGTAAAAAAAATATTTTATTTTCGAATGGGACTAGCTCATTAAATTGGACGGTAAATCGCCAGAATTGCAGAGAATCCACACTGGCTATAAGAAACACACTTGACCTCTGAAATGACCTGTACTTATATTTACAAAATTGGCGATAAAAGTTATCAATATTAAAGAAAAAATTAATACAATTCTTGTATATTTTTCAATTCCGTTTAATCTCAGTGTAAAAATATAATTTAAATAATAACTGAATATAATTATTTAAAATGTGTAAAAATTAATTATGAAGCTCTGTCATATTGATTTACATATACCCTAAGGACAATCCATGCAACGCATGTAGTAAAATTACGTGTTTTTATAGGATTTAACCTTTTAACTAAAAACGCTTGTATTTAACAATCTAAACTGATAATTAAATATTAATTTCTCGTCATTTTCTTATATTATTTGCCAGTAAAAAAAACCTTTTTGTTTCCCAAAAATGCTAAATGTTCACCAAATTTTAGACCACATATAATCCTAAATTGATAATCAGATATTGACTTCTCGTCATTGTCTTATATTATATGCCAATAAAAAAATCTTTTCGTTTCCCAAAAATACTTAATGTTCACCAAATTATTTTATGTTTTTACATTTTGTGATGTAACTAATTTCTCTTGCCCTATAATGTCCTTCGTAACATTCAAAATTACAAAAAAAAATGACATTTTAGGACAAGGAATATTAGTTATATTTTCAAATAAAAGATTATATAAACAAAATAAAATAGATTATTGAAAATAAGGTTAACGTGTTCTAAATTTGGTGAACATTTAGTAAAATTGGTAGAACCTTGTCATTTAAGAAACAAGCAATAGCAAAACAATAGGAACGTTGTTATCTTAATGACGCAAAATTCATTATTCGATCTATCATTATTTGGTAACTAATAAGTAATTTTGTTATTCATTATTTTTTTGGTGCACAGTGCTAGGGCAGAGTTTAGTTTGGTAAACATTTTATTTGTAGCCAACACAGAACGAAATATAACCAAAAAGATTATTACGATAACGTATCTGGACATTAATTTTCAACCGATGCTCGATTTAATCAATATAATCTACTATTGTTGATTGCTTGTGATTATAAACCTTAATATACATTAATTTCATCAAGCAACTTTAATAACGAAATACTTTATATTAATGTCCACTGTTTACTGGTCAATGACTACGTTCATTAATACAATTCCATAGACCATCTCTAACATAGTGTTTAATGTTTTCTCTGTATCGAGCAATCAATCCCATTCAACATAATCATTATGAAAAACATGAATTATTTTTCGGTCATCCTCATAGTGACTTTTTGTACACTGTTTAAGGTTAACAGGCATCAATATAATCATGGAAGATATTTATCAACGACTGATTTATATTGTCTCAATTCACTGGCCAACATTTAGTTTGAGAAAAAAAAATACCAGACTCTAGCTAGGTACCCAGGGGTTTTTGGAGTCGCTGATTCCGATGCCGAGGTCGATTAAGCTCTATCTCGTCAGGTTCAAGGTCAATTGAAGGTCAAATTAAGAAAAGGTGGTTGAAAAAATCTGAAAAAATTCATACATAGGTTTTTGGAGTCGCTGAGTCCAAATCAGGTGTTCGCTTACCCTTAGAAGGCATACAGAGGGCATTTCAAGATCATTCTGAGGTCATTTCAAGGTTAATTTGAGAAAAACAGAGGAGAAGATGTCAAGAAATCTGAAAAAATTCATACATAGGTTTTTGGGGTCGTTGAGTCTGAATCCGGAGATAGTCCATTAAGATCGCTCAGACGTCATTTTAAGGTCATTTTACAATTTACAGTTTAGAGAACCATCAACTACTATAGGTATTTGAAGTAATTGATACTATAGGTATTTGAAGTAATTGAATGAGTTGTTAATTCCTCAACAAATTCGTTGCATTTCAAAGATATAATTTCATCAAGCTTAATGTTTAAATATATGATGTTGACTTCATGCCTTCTAAAACTGTTCAAATTTTGAAAGATTTGTGTGCAATCACAGCTCCTAACTAATGAATTTGTGCAAATGACAAAATAATAACTTACCTGCTGAAACATTTGTATATCACTGTAACATCACAGAACAACTATATTGTAATACATTACAATAATTAATCAGTTAAAGTACAAACACCAAACATTGCTAAAACAAAGAACCGAACCACTGACAGGAAGGTGTCCATTGGCTGTTGATGTCACAGTTGTCTGTCGAAATTGGAGGAGGCAATTCGCTTACTCTAAGTAGAGGGTGTAGTTATTTCTGCAAGGAAGATAATTCATTGTCACAAGGTACTCAAAAATTAACAGCAGGAACTAATACACTACGGATAATGATACTGTGCCTTATCCCGATGATCTAGGTATTTATGGTTATGACGGGGTACATTGACCAATGTATTTAGGCGTTATTATTAAGACTCCACTGTATTAAACTATACAATTTTACATTGGTATTAATCACTATTGAGCATTAGGCAATTATTTATACAGTATTACGATGCAATATAATGATTAACGGTACATAGTATGAAACACTTCGTGGTCATTTCGTTGTTTCAGTATATTTCATTGTATCAATGTATATTTTATGGTATACATAATTTTTTACATTGAATTATTGACAATATTATATTATTACAATAAACACATGATATTTATATTAACGAAAAAGTTAATTAGCCAATCACACAAAATTCGTGCTTATTTTTGCAGATTTTATTGATGAAAAACAAATTATATTAATGATTTTGCCGTCAATCATCAGCGGTCATTAATAGTAGATCAATTATTTTTTTCTGTGAACTAAAAATATGTTGACATATGGCATGCTTACTGTGGAGGCTGGTAATCGTACTATGTATGATTATTATTTACATGTTATAGAGATTCGGTGTCTCCATGTATAGGAATAACTTATGATGTGTTTATTAAATAGAGACCTTAAACGACCTAGTTTAACTAATGTACAATGTTTCACGAGGAAAGGAAAATATTTCTGAAGGTGCTAAGTGAGTCACTTTAAGCAAAAAAGTTCATGTAAATATGGGTCCTATTCTGATTAGTCTAGGAGATACATCAGTTTTTATTTGAAAATGAAATAAAGCGAGGAAAAATAATACGTTTACATTTGTATTTGAAAATTAAAAAATGGAGAAAAATGATACGTTTAGAATAAATTTTTAAAGTTTCACCATCAACTTCAATGCATTTTGCAACTCGCATTAAAAGATTGCGACTTGTTGCTCTAAGTTTGTCACTTCGTTCTTTTATTCGGGCAGCAGTATAAAAAATGCCAGCGATTAGCTTGTCTCGCGTATTCACTTTAACCTTATAAACATCACTCATCATCCATACCCATATAAACAATAATCCAAGAGCGTGAGGTTTGGAGATCTTAGTGGCCAATTAATGGGACTACCGCGACCGATCCACCGTTCCAGAAAAGTTTAATTTAGGTGTTAGACTATTAACAGAGGATAATATGGTGATACTCTGTCATGTTGATAATATATGTAGCCGCAGAAACTTTACCAAATAATCCTGCTGGGAAGCTTACTCGTATCACGTCGTTAGCGTAGTTTGGCGAACACTTTTCGGTTCGGAATTCTACGGTTCAAAAACCGTCGATGGTATTCTGTAACAGAAGCGTTATAATTTCCATCGCAAAAACCGTAGCTCTACAACATATCGGCATATTCGCCATGAGTAAAGATATATGGCATGTTTAACAACACGTTACAAAATCACGCTTATCATATACACTGCTCTGCTATGACAGGAAGACATAACTGCAAAAAAATTCATTTTTGAAGTTTTAATTGCCAGTAACGAAAATTGTTAATTTCGAAATATGTATGGTATAACGATTTTCTTCTCTAAAATTCCGTTTTTTTTCAGATATGACCATTCATCATAGCAGAGCAGTACAATACTGACAACAAACTGTCAACAATACTGGATATCTTATGACTTTGTTATTTAAAGAAAATAAAAACATAGCCCTATTGTAGTTTTCTTCAATTTTCCAAATAAACGGATGTATCCCTAAACTATTCAGAATAGGGTCCATGCTCATATATCTTTTTTGTTTAAAGTGGCTTTGTCCTATCCTCGTGAAACACCTTGTATATATTTTTACAATTATTAAGAGACATAGGGAATTTGGATACCATTGCAGACAGAATTTATTCCGAAAAATGCACGATATAGCAGTAATAAAATAAATTGTAATTTCTGACAGTGTACTTAAAAAAAGGTTGAAAAAAGGTGTTATTTACATCATGACATCCAAATTTCCTATATTTAATAATTACAGTTCGTTTGGCAAATTTACTAATGGATTTTTTAAATCAATGTAGCACCAAATGACACAAATATTTTTTTATTCAATGCGTTATTGCACAAATTAAGAAAATTATTAATTTTTTCTAATTTGAGATTGTGTAAAACAAGGCATGCTTTGCAAAAATATTACATACAAAAACAAATATTTTGTGATATTGCTTTGTTTTATATTGTTATCTAAATAATGATATAGCTTCGAAATATCAAGAAGAAAGGGATTTTCTGACCTGATCTGTTATTGCTTCCGATTTCATTATCGTTCCAATAATATACTTTGTCGCTTTTCCTTTTATATTTCTATGTGTAAAAGCATAAAAAGTTCTAGAAATGAATTTTGGATCTTTTCTTCTAGTGGCCACTACAAATAAAATAGTTTAGAGATTAAAATTAGTTCACGTCTGACAACTCTGTTGTACAGGGTGGAAAAAATCCCATGGAATTTGGAGTTTTTGGTTATAAGGACTGATCCTAATGCAATGCACATCAACTGCCTACTTTCTCGTGACATATTTAACGGTGCTCCTGTACCATATTGCTGAAACCACAGTCCATTTTGAATCATATTATTCCCGGAGTAAACATGTTACATGTTTTGCAATATGTCCAGATATTTTCAGCAGTTAAATTTTATTTTATTTATCTTATGCGGAAGCTGTGAGTGTACTTATTATATCCAGTGTGGATTATTTCTCGAGCAAAATGTTTATTTTAAAAATGTCAAAAATATACAAGTTGCTTAAAAAAATTGTTATAACAACAAAACCAAAGCTTGAAGAAAAATTACATAAAATTACAAGCAAAATTCAATTCCTTTCCCTCAACCCGTGTTATATTAAATTTAATGAATATGGTAAGTGAATGATTTTGGAACTGTTCCAAGAAAGGAGTTAACGAAATTTAAAAAGATTCAAGAAAAGACTAGCTGATAACTTAAAATTACCTGGTTCATTTAAAAAGATACGTATAAAGAACATTGCAAATTCTTGTTGCCTGATATGAAACCAACTATTGATTCACATAACAGGAACCTCATCAGTTCCACATGATTTTTGTTAGCTAAATTACTAATGATATTCAAAACAGTATCTCGAAATAAACATAGAATTATGAGTATTATTAGGCGTCGTACAGTTTTTTTCATTATTTTAAAAATTCTTGGTAGTAGATAAGTTATGAGAATTCTGGCGCAAAATCCCATGTTATTTCTTATGTGGGTTCATTTTGCAGAATTTTCATTTGGGACAATGAGAACGATTTCTATTTGATATAAAGGAAATTCGAACTAATGAAAACTAGTGGGATTCGGGATACTGGAAACGGTGTTTAATTAATTAATATATAAGCATATGTTGGTATCATTAATTAATTAATATGTAAGCAATGATACCAACATCTTCCTTGCATATAAACTTATTTCAGTTACATGGGAGTTCTATATCTTTTTTTACCTTTAAATTAGAAATAAAACATGACATCTCGATAAGAATTATTTTATTTTATTTAGCAATGAGACAATAATACAAGCAGTAAGTATTGTAAAATAATTTTTTATTTATAAAATATTGTATGGTAATCTACTATAATAATTATAACAATAATAATAAAAATAACGCAACATGAAAATACAATTATAAATCTCCATAAATTAACAAATAATACAAAGAAAATATTTATAGTTTAAAATTACAGTTTAGTACATTGTAATTAAGTAATTGTATAACATGGCTTTACAATACAATATATTAGTTAACAATTTTCTTATTAAAATTAATTTATTGCATGTTCATTATAGAATAATGACCAAGTCTCGTATGAATTATTACTAATTAAATATATTTTAATGTCGTAAGGACTTAATGTAATTTTGGTTTGAGTACCTGTGTTCACGGAATGCTTTTCTGATTTGATTAAATTTTGATCAATTAATTTGTCAGTAGAATTATTTAGACATTCAGTATAATCATCAAAAGTAATTTTATTTTTTACTATAGATTTTTTAACACCCTTTATTTTTTTAGACTTGTCTATTCCATGAACTCTAACGGCATACATTTTAGATCTAAGTCCTACAAATTCTATGGAGCCATTTTGCTCATCCTTCATTAAACCAATCACTTTTTTATGTACACGCGGTATATTATAGACATTAAGGTTAGGGTAGTCACTTGTATTAAAATAGTCAAGTGCGTCATGTTTAACTGAGGTATAAATATCATCGGTATTAATCTCATATATTATTGAATCAGTATCAGTATACAAAATGCTATAGTTTTCGCCAAATTTACTTTTCATATAATCATGAGAAAATTATACATAGTTGTTTTTGATAAATCTAATATACACATTCCAACATATATCGGTTTGTTAAAATAAATTTCAGTTTTGTTTAAATCAATTACCACGAGATTTTCATTAAAAATGGTAACAGACTTAAATTCTGGTTTAGAAATTAAAGCTTCGGCACCATATCGTCCTTCCTATTTGGCAACTAATTTAACATTGCTATGTTTACGAATATTTTCCATAGCTTTTCAGAAAACGTCATTATTCATCAGCTTAAATAAATTTTTTTCAAACATTTTTCGCGTATGTACGTAATTTAATATTTAAATCTATATACGTTTTAAGCTACGGTGACTGATTGAATCTTAAAACTATGAATTTTAATAAGTTTTAATCCTTGCGCTAAAGCCTGTTTCAAATTTCTATAATGAATTATATTTCCAGTCTTATTACTTAATGTTGCCATTAACTTTACTTCTCTTGATTGAGGCGACGCGATATGCTCCGGGCACAAAGGTACATCTTTATGGTGATCTTGTAAAACTTCTGGAAAACTACTGATACTACGGTACTCTTCTGAAAAATTAAGTCACATCTTTCATGTGCCGAACCACGATATTTATCTGTAAAATGGTAGTGATCACGTACTCTCTTGTCCTCAAGTTTAAAGGGTGTTTCACAAATATGATAATGAGTGGCTTTACTAAACATATAATTTTGAGTAGGCGTTAATTTCTCCATAGGCAGAGGGCATGGAAAGACAGTTTCTAAATCCTCAGATAATTGATTGAGTTCATTGGCAAACCATTGTCACAGTTATTTACCCTATATGATTTGTAAATTGACAAAGAGCACTGGTCTGCAACGAAATCCTCCTTTAAAAAATTATGCTATAAGTATGAAGATTTTAATGCTCTGAATTTATTCCCGTTGGCCGATTTTTTCTATCACGTCTGGATTTTTTTATATGAATTTTTTTTTTAAATTTCATAAATTTTGTTTTTTTTTTAATTTTTTTTGTCAACATCAAGAACAGTATACATACATACAAAATAAGTTTTAGCGAGTTGTAAGAGAAAGAAAGAAAGTATTGACAGTGATTTTTATGGTAGTAGATATGCGCATGCGCAGTATTCGCTGTGACTTTACTTTCTTTCTCTTACAACTCGCTAAAACTTATTTTGTATGTATGTATACTGTTCTTGATGTTGACAAAAAAAAAAAATTTAAAAAAAACAAAATTTATGAAATTTAAAAAAAATTCATATAAAAAAATCTAGACGTGATAGAAAAAAATCGGCCAACGGGAATAGATTCAGAGCATTAAAATCTTCATACTTATAGCATAATTTTTTAAAGGAGGATTTCGTTGCAGACCAGTGGAGTTATCATGAACATTTCACATAAAATCCGATACTATAAGGAACATGTTTTTGATACTTTTCTCCTTTTGACTTTTTATTTTTATCAACAACTGGCTTTAGTATACATTTAAATCAGCATAAACTATGAATGGAACGGTTTCTTTATGTTTATAATTCTTAAATCTTAAAATCTTATGTTCTTCATTAGGTAGCCTGATTTTACATTCATTCAAATGAATAACTTGAACTGCATCAATTTTTACAGTCTACTGTGTGTTGTTCGAGTACTATTTCAGTATGAAAATAATGCAGACATCGATCACAAAAATATTTCATACCATACCATATTTCATGAACAATTTTATTCATAATTTAACGAAAATTTATATGAATAGTACTGTTACTAACATTATTTCATATTAATTCCTGGAATTATAGGTTCAGATGTGCGAAAAATATTTGATTCATTTATATTAATATGGTGGATGATCTAATTTTCACTAGTGACTACATCGGTAGACAGTATTTCTGTAGTATTGTTTGAAAATATGTTTTGAAATTTTCTTTTTGTTCTGGATCCTATCTTCTATATATCCCTCAGCAACTGTTGAGGATTTCCATCCCCCATGACGTTTTAAGGTAAGAATATCAGCTCCAGAACCAGCTAATAGTGATGCCGAAGGTCTCCTAAAGCTGTGACCCATATATTGCTCAGGATTAGATAAGGTATTTAGCTATAATACTTGGTATTTTTGAAAATGTATTAATACCAACTCGTTGGACCGTATATTTTCTCCTCGATATTGAAGGAAAACCCTTTGTGATTCACATGAGTAGGGCGAATAGCTGCATTTATCATAAATATTTAGTGGATTTATTCCATTAACTGTCTCACCAATTACCGTAAAAGTCTTTTCAATGTGGGTCTTCGAATCAGGTACATACTTTAACAACCAGCATGTAGTCTTTTCTCACAATGTCATCAATGGTCATATTGTAGAGTTCCTCTCGACGACAAGCGTCGGCCAAGCCCATTATTAATACAACTTTCAACATTAAAAACTTTTCATTTAATAAAAAATGTTCGACATCTGCTCTGTCAAAAACTTTAGATTTCTTAGCCCTGTACCCAGTGGATTGTCTTTTCAAAAAAGCTTTTACTTTTTGATAATTGGATACATTTACATTATTCTTTACATTCAATACTGCTTTAAGCATCGAAAACTTGGACCAGAGACTTGAACATTTTAGTCTTTGCTTTTTTAAATAGATAAGTCAAAAGAAGAGACTCAGATATGTTACTCACAGTTTTCTGCTTACACCAGTGCATAAATAAATCATATTCTTTTTCGTACAATTTTCTAGATTTCGCTGGTAATAAATCTAAAGTTACAGCAATTGCTTGCTCCCTGATTTCCGGAGGAGTACCAGGAATAAAATCTTCATCAGTATCACTCATTTTGTTCCAAATAATAATTACTGTAAAGTAGAATGTCAAATGCAACGTTTAAATTGTTCAATATATAGTTGTTTTATTATTGATTTCTATGGAAACAGCAATAGAATTCAGTCATTTCGATAAAGTAACTTTGTCAATTTGCCGTATTTTTACAAAATTATACTGTTTTCTAATTTCGAATGACGATACAAAAAATTTTGTATATAACTCGAGACTAAAATGTGTTTTTTTTACTGTGTGGTTTATAGCACTCGCCTTCGGCTCGTACTATAAACGCCCCACTTGTAAAAAAAACACCAGTTTAGCCACTGGTTATATAAAATACTATTAATAAGAAAATTATTCACTAATATGTTGTATCCTAAAGCCATGTTATACAATTACTTAATTACAATGTACTAATCTGTAATTGTGAACTGTAAATATTTTTGTTTGTATTTTTTGTTAATTTATGGATATTTATAATTGTATTTTCATGTTGCATTATTTTTATTATTATTGTTATTATTATTATAGTAGATTACCATACAATATTTTATAAATAATAAATTATTTTACAATACTTACTGCTTGTATTATTGTCTCATTGCTAAATAAAATAAAATAATTCTTATCGAGATGTCATGTTTTATTTCTAATTTAAAGGCAAAACAGATATAGAACTCCCATGCAACTGAAATAAGTTTCTATTTATATGCAAGGAAGTTGTTGGAATCATTGCTTACATATACATTATACATATACATTAATTAATGATACCAACATCTGCTTACATATTAATTAATTAAACACCGTTCCCAGTATCCCGAATCCCACTCGGTCGAATTTTCGCATTAGTTCGAATTCTCATTATATCAGATGGAAATCGTTCTTACTATCCCGAATGAAAATTCTGCAAAATGAACCTTCATAATAAATAACATGGGATTTTGCGCCAGAACTCTCATAGCTTATCTACACTTAGTATCTAATATTTTTATGGAATTGGCAAAATAATCACCAAAAACATTTGATATTTTACTTGGGTTAGTTATTACTTCACCTTCACAAATAATTTGTGTTGATTTATTGTCTTTAGTATAAGTTCCTAATTTTTTATTTACTAACTGCTACATAGTTTTATTTAGGTGTAAAGAAATCAAGTATTTGAAAAAAGTTGTTCTCTTTCCAGTATTAATTGGTGTGTTAATGTTGGCTTGTTTTTTAAAAGCTTTATATTTTTGATCAGCTACAGAATTCTCTGTGGTTTTCTATACTAGTTTAAGGTTTTAAGATTATTTACCTGTGCCTTCGGATCATTCAAGAATACAATTTGTTAACATTTTAGAATGAATTTTTTTGTTGGGAAATACTATATTAAAACACCATAAAAAATGATACCAGGGAATTTGAAAAAATTGGTCTAACATTCAAAAATATGTAGCCTGTTAAGAGTGGATCCATCAGTAAATCCAAACAAAACGGAAGATCTTCCAGAGGAACTTTTGGTACGATGGAATACTTACCTAAAAAAAGGCCTGACAAAAAAACAGATATTTGTGAAAAATACTAAATTCCAGAAAATTGCATCTTATTACAAGCCGTTGTTTATTTACGTCGCTGTTACGATACATATATTCTGAATTAAATAGTGTTTTATACTCATTTATTGACTCATGTTTAAATTGTCTTTATATGTGCATGTTGGATCATTTTCTACAGCTATAGGCATCATTTTCCATATTAGAGACTGAGCTGTGTGATCCAATGGTGGCTAGTGAAATTTATTCTGTCATATCCTCTATTGGAACATGGTATCCAAGCGATACTTTAAGGCATAACTATCAAGACTAAATGAAGAAGTTTTGCAGAAAAAAAAATGCGATTGAAATTTGCGAAAAAAGTTTAAAAAATTGTTGTTTTTTAAACAATTTGTAAGATATTTGCAAAAAAAAAATTTTTTCTAAATTAGGTGTAAAATATATCGACAGATTTCAAATTTAATAAAAACAAACCGATTTTTTTACAAAGTTGCACCTTTTTATAATTTGCACAATGAAAAATGATTCTAAAATAAAATTTCAAAACGATGTAACTTTATCAAAAAGCTCTATGTTTTTATAAAATTTGAAATCTGTCAATATATTTTCCACCTAATTCAGAAAAAAATATTTTGCAAATATTTTACTAATTGTTTAAAAAATAACCTGAGAAGGCACACCATTTTTTCAACTTTTTTTCGCAAATTTCAATCGCAACTTTTTTCTTCATTTAATCTTGATAGTTACGCCTTAAAGTATCGCTTGGGTCCCATGCTCCAATACTAAGATATGATATAGCCTAAATTTCACCAGCCGCCACTGGTGTGATCTAAAACTTCAGGAACAAATACATCATGCATGGTTGTTTGCATGCAAGTTTGTTATTAAATAATCTACTGCAGTGCAACTTATCTTTAATCCTTATTTCATAATATATTCTACCCATCCTCTCTGTTTATGTAATAGGCAAATTTGATAATGTTTCATTTTAAAGTCATTCTATGAGACTAACACTGATATTTATAGTCGTTCTCCAGCGACTCGCCAGCCATCACTCAGCAATGAATGAGTCTAATATAGTTCGTACATTAAGCTCATTCACTGCTGAATAGCAGGCGAGTCGCTGGAGAACGACTATGAATACCAGTGTAAGTAATTAGGCTTGCAGCTGTACAATAATTAGAAAATTTTTGGTGTGGAAAATGAGCACAGAGGAACGGCTTGTTGTTATTATATAAAACCTAGCTACTAAAGGTTGATTAGTTTTTTTTTGTTGATATTACCTGGTAATATTCATGTTCATGTATTGAAGAGACCTTCCTGATCCTCAAGGTGTGGAATGAATTACATAGACATCAACGTAATAAAGATACTCGGGCTATTTCAAAACCTGGAAGTGAAGAACGCACGTTAAAGATTGCGGTCCAAAGTGATTTTTTCAGCACAAGCAGGTCTGTGGCAAATGAATGGTTAGTTGCTATGAGTCGACGACTTTCATTCAAATCCATTTACCGAAAGACAACTTCCTTTGGTGTTCGATGGTACCGATCCCGCCTCACATTGCCAGTGAGTGGGAGGCACCGAGGGCACTTGTGATGCCAAGAACGTTTCTAGTAGATAATGTTCAGTAATGAATCCCGATTCTGTTTGTAGAGTCACAATGAGCACAGAAAAGTTTGCCGTCTACGTGAAGAAAGGCAGATATTCAGTTCTGCGTGAAAAGAAAGATATTTTCCCTAATAGTTACGGTATGAAGTGCAATAACGTGTGGAAACAGGTCCCTGTTGATCTTTCTAGAAAGTAACATGACTGCACAAAAGTACATTCACAGGATCGTGGAATCAGTTGATATATTACCACACCTCATTCTGCTGTCATAATTAAGACCTTCCTACAATATGCCGATGTAAATGTTCTTCCATGATCCGCAAAGTCACCCGACCTTTAGCCAATCGAATATGTATGGGACGTAATAGGCTGATGGCTAGGTCGATTACCGCACCCACCAATGGCTATTCAGCACTTTGACAAAAGGTTCAGATAGCTTGGGACACAATACCTCAAGAGGACATCGACCACGTAATTTGAAGCATACCTCAATATGTTTCAAATTAATTTAACAAATTAATTTTGTACAGAAAACAAATTTACACCTACTTCAAACAATCTGCTTGACAGTTATAAACATTAATTTACTCATGCAATTTATTTTTATTAATGTGAAGCAAGACGACTTGATTCGCAAAATGTATTATGGAAAAATTGATTTATTTAATCAAACTTTAATACCGATTTTCAGCTAAACGGTTATATTTATCGACTTGAATAAAGAGTACATTAATTTTTATGATTTTAATTCCCTTTAAAATAACGGCTTAAATTTTGTGATACCTATTAAGCGAAAAAACTTTGAGATAAATAAAGTTATAATTGCAGGTAAAGTACCCTCTGGCGATATAATAATGAACTAATTTAATCTTATTATGAAAACCTCGTTACGCTTAATGTTTGTGCCAAATATCAACTTGAATGGAATAGAATTAGGTGAATTGTCAAAAAGAAAGGAAAAAAAAAATTGAACTTTGAGTAGCTGTAACTCTGTTACAATTGATATTTTTATTTTTTTAAGGAACTACTAGCATTCTTTTAACTTGTATAATCAACTCCCAAAATTTTCTAATGCATTTTCCGAACACCCTGTATATCAGACAAAATGTTAATCAAATAAGTACTCCCAGTTTACAACAACTGTCCTCTTATTATTCTCATATAACTCGTCTTTTTGAATCTGTAGTCAGAATAATGAAATATAAAGAACTTTCTTGTTTTCAGTCCATCAAATAATCGCATATTCCTTGAGCCTTATTCTTTTATTATTACGGTCTAAAGCAGTTTATATATGTATTCTTTATTTTTACTTTCTTATACCTAATATAAGGAAGTATAGTAACCGTGATTTTTTTTCGAACTCGAGATTTTGATTGATTTATACCTTTTGAACACTGAATGGATTCAGACTATTTTCCGAATGATGTCTGTCGGTGCATCTGTGTGTATGTATGTGTGTCCGCGATAACTAAAACAGTACTAATGGGAGACTTCCCAAATTTGGCAGTTAAGAGTGTCAACAACATTTTAGGTGACACATTAAATTTGGTGAATGTGGTAAGAAGAGACACAATGAATGAGAGAAGAAAAAAGGTACAATTTCGGGAAAAAAAATAAAAAATTTTCATTGTATTTTTGGACGAATCTCGAATTATAATGAAAAAACATAACTTTATGGAAATAAATCTGTTTTCAAGTCTGTAGTATCGCGATAGCAGCCACAGTTTTTAAGATAAAGCTTTAAAATTTGGTACACATGTTCTAAAGTCCAAAGACAATGATAAATTCGATGATGAGCAAAATTGGCCAGCTGAAAGAAGGTCCACAGGACCCAAACTTTTTTTATTTGCCTTTACAAAAAAATATGTTCTTGAAAGATTATAAATCATGTCTACTATATCAAGCCAATAAAATATATTTTCCAATTACTTAAATAAAGCTGATGTAAACTTAAATTTTTTATACATTTGACCCCATAAAATGGGGTTAGGATAAATTTAACAGTTTGACATTTGAAATTTCTAATTTAGTTACAATAATGTCAATGTCAATAAGAAGAAATTATTAAAATATATAACATGAATTATTATTGACAGTATCGAATGACGCTGATAAATTAATTATTTAAAAACTTTAATGAAACATTTCAAGGTACGCTATTAAAATTTAAAAAGTGATATGCTGGCCATATCAGATATTTTGCATTTATACAAGTTTGTTATATGAGACGAACATTAACAGGACTAGATGTCAGACACATAGTACTTATCATTACATTTACAATGAACACTTTATATGCAATTAACGAAATGTTTTGCAATTACTGGATTATACCTTCCTTATTAAAGTCAACACTAATTAGAAACGGCCCGAAATACCGTAATAACATATTTATAGGATTATCCTCTACAGTTATTTGTCTTTTAAAATACTTAGGTTTTGGTGAAGAATTCGTTGGCAATGAAAATAGAAATAAATTTAATAGAGTTGTTTAATTCTGCGTTTGACACCCTTATCTATTTTATAACATTTTTATAAATTAACCAATTGAAATGTGAATTATACCATAAGGACACTGAAATTATCAGGGTTATATCTCAAGTTATACAAATTTAACCGGTTAAAATGTGTACGACTTGTCATTTACAAAATTTTGCTTAGCAACTCGTTGTGTGCATAATATTTTGATAGATATTTTAAAATATGAGAATCATTATCGTCGAAATTGAAAATGATTTAAGATTTTAAATGCACAGAATATGTTAGCGTTTTAATGCGGCTTCTGTTTATTCATATTTTAATTTTATGAAATGTCAGATTTTTTTCATTTAAATTTTAAATTGGGTATAAACTGACGACCAAAATTAACGTACTACCCAAAATTTACCATGACTTTGTTGTTGATTTTTTCTAAACCGTTTCACAGTGTGTTAAATGACCAATCCAGTTGGACAAAACGTCAGCAGCATAAAAAAATATAATATGTTTCTCTTTGGGATCACAAAATACGAATTTGATATAAATAAAAAATGTAGAATTAAATATAGTAGAGTAGTTTCAAAATGACGCCTTGAAAAGATCTACCTAAAAATATGGTTGGACATTTTTCAGCGAACTGATTGATTTATTAAATTACTGTTTATACAGTAAATAATGTGTTAATAAACATAATATAAATAACGATATTGGTTTTATTAGACAATTTAAATTTACACAGGATATACCGGGTGTACCAATTAAGATGTAAGTCCAAATATAAACCTTATTATCTTAAATACAGAAAAAAGTCTGGTACAAAAGTTGTTGTATGTCAATTGGACTACAAATTAATATAATCAAAACTTATACAGGATGTTCAAATTTTCCCTGGTCAAATAAAGTTGCATTTCTTAAATTTAACACCCTATATATTGCTATATTTTTGATCCTTGGGAAAAATATTTTTCAAAAATATAAATATGTTGGAGTGTAATATCAGTGTCTCATGAAATACAGAGTATAAAACATTATAAATTTAAAGTTATAGTGATTCAAATGAACTCGTTTAGAATCCCTGCAAAGTATATACAAGTGGTCCCATAAAAGCACAACAAACCAAAATTTTTTAAATGGAACACGCTATATTTTTTATATTTTTGAAATCTGTGTTCTTTTGTGATTTTAGATATATATAGATATGTTGCATCTTATCTTTAATTTTTTTATGTATTGCAAATTTTATACTACCAGCATCTGCCAGGTTATCAGGTTGGCCATGGATGAAAAACACTTTGACACTCATGCCTTATAGAATAAATTAATAAATTCAAAAAGCAAACTGCGTAATAAATAATTATTATTATAACTAATATTAACCATAATATATCAAATAAAATGTTACCCGTTAAAGAGTTCTTGTTATTTTTTATACATTGTGAACATATCATATCGCTCTTATTTTCACAAATAATATGGCACACAAAACCACGCAGTTGGCTTTTTGAATTTATTAAATTATTTTGTAAGGCAAACATATCAAATTAATTGTTTTTCATCCATGGCGAACCTGATAATCATGCAGATGCTGGTAGTATAAAATTTGCAATAAATAAAAAAGAGTGAAGGATAACATACAACATATCTATACAAGGTGGAGCAATAGTGCGTTGAACTTCAATATCTCGAGTTCTACGATAGCCAGAAATTAAAAAATAATACGAGTAAACTAGATAAAAAAGTCTACAACCGGAAATTATTTTCGAATATAGATGGCGAGCCAAGACGAAAGTACCGGATCAAGTGCCTTTGTTTTATATGGAATGCTACGTATATCAGTATATTTTTTGAGGCCTCTTTCTAGACTATTTATTTCTGTATTGTTATTGACTATCTCCCAACCACTTTATTCTTGAAATAATGCCATCTGCAGATGCATATTGAAAAAATCACCAAAGTCACAATTATAGGTTTTAAGAAAACCTTATATGAATACTAGTTACGAGACATCTAATTAATGTTTTTGAATTATTTTTACTTCCTAAAAATTTACAGGGTGGCTAAAAATTAATTTTCAGTTAAGAACTTTTTAAATTGAATTTTTTTCAATATTTTCCAAAATGAATTTTAATAAAGCGGAACTTGTAGACATGACTTTTGTTTTGGGTGTCAGGAAGAAATTGTTTGCGTGCCAATAGAATTTATAAGCAAAGATATCCTGAAAGAAGGATTCCTGATGTTAGCAGCTTCCAAAACCTTCTCGATAGGTTTGCAGGAACTGGAAATGTCGAATGTAAAAAAAAGTGAAAGAATAAAACGTGTTGTGAAAGAATAAATTGAGTTTTCTGTGGTGCTGGCAACGATTGAGACTCCCCATATTAGTCAGAGAGAAGTGAGCTTATTGGTCGAATCTTAAAAACAAATAAGTTTCATGCATATCATATTCAAATGCACCAGGAACTATCTGATAACGACTTTTTCAAAGGCGTCTACAATTTTATAATTGGGGCAGAGATAAAATGCAAGATGTCACCTTCTTCAGTAATATTTTATTCACTGATGAGGCAACTTTTCATAAAAATGGATTTGTTAATAGGCACAATTTCCATTATTATGGTTCGAAAAATCCTAACTATTTTAGGCAAGTTGATAACCAGCACATATGGTCTATAAACGTTTGGGGAGGAATTATTGAAGAACATGTAATAGGGCCACATTTATTTGATAGTATATTGACTGGAGCTATTTATCTTCGTTTTCTGGAAAACTATCTGCCACAATTATTGGTGAATCTTCCTGAAAGGATTCGAAATAGGATGTGGTTTCAACAAGATGGTGCTCCACCACATTATTTAAATGCAGATAGAGACCATTTAAATAATACCTACCCACTTCAATGGATTGGAAGAAATGGACCCACTGAATGGCTTGCTAGATCCCCAGATCTTACAAAAATAGATTTTTTTTATCGGGATACGTGAAAGAAATTGTTTATAAAGACACACCAACAACAGTACAAAATATGAAGGAAAGGATAATAACTGCCTTTAGATCTATCACACCGGCAATTTTAGGAACAGTAGAAACTTCATTTCAAAAGCGCATAAAGACGTGTGACAATCAAAATGGGCAAGATGTGGAGCACTTATTATAATTTTTTCTAATGAATTATTTGAAGAAACCTCTGTTTTTTAAGTTTATTCTTGAATTTTGTACTTATTGTCCAATAAAACGAAAATGGTTGCAATTAGCGATAGGGAAGTACTTTCAAAAAATGTTCGTTTTTCATTTCTACATCACATCGTCGAAAAATATACAGGGTGTTCCATTTGAAAAAATTGAGAAAATTCAGTTTAAAAAAGATCTTAATTGAAAACTAATTTTTGGCCACTTTGTACATTTTTGAAAATAATTTCCGGTTATAGACTTTTATATCTAGTTTACTGGTATTTTTTTTTTTTTAATTTCTAGCTATAGTATAACTCGAGATATCAAAGTGGGACGCACTATTGCCCCAGGATTATAAAGCAATTTATTTGATTCATTACAACTTTTATATAAAACATTTTTTTCTAACTCGAAAAATAAACAAAATATATGGGTGGGCCTTTTCGTTGGATAACTCCGTACAACAAATTTTGTATACAACTTTTCTCTGTGACAATAAAGTTCTTATTTGGACTTACTTCTTAAGTGCTACACTCGGTACGTAAATCATTCAGTCACTATCGAATTAGCATCTGAGTCAAATTCTAGTTTCCTCGCTACTTCGTAACCAATTACATTTTTTTTTTTTTTGGTTCAGCCAAGAGTTCTATCACTTTCTGGGGAAAACTACCACTTATGCTTGTCGCCATATTTCGAGGACTATAAACCATTCGGTAAATACATGTCTGAAAAATTATTTTGTTTTAGTGAATATGCAAATTTAGACAGTATATACGGATATTGCCGTAATCCACAAAAATTATGTAATAAAACAGATATAGTTATATCATACATAAGTACCTAATTGTAATATTTATCTCTCGTTAAATAGTACCCATATTTAAAAACACTAACATCATTCCTATATTCTTGGCCTGCTGCTTATTATTAATATCGGAAACTCCTAGTAACCAAAAATAAACAATAATACCTGGATCCGTATCTTCACATAGCACAATTCGTTTTAACATCAAAGCACACAATAAATATCACCAATTTTTTATTACGCTCCCACAGCTAAACGTTGGCAATCAAAGAAATGCTATAATCTTCACGTGCGTATCAGAGAATGCATTGTTGCAAAAATACTTGAGTGGTGGTCAGTGCCACGGGGACCGGAAGAAGCTTCATCGATGAAAATGTTGAAGTTATTTGAAAATTTAGGTTTTGCCAGCTAGATTGGGCATTTGACACACTGTTAGTTTGCCCGATTTTAATAAATTTTGTTCTGTTTTGTAGATTTATTCTTCTGGGATGTAGAGCCATGTTTATTTTCTAAGTAAAAATTATTATTTTTTAAATACAGGGTGTTACAGTAAAGCTATATTATTTATCAAAATTTCAAAACACACTGTGGGAATCACCAACAGTAAAATTAAAATCCAGTTTAGATCCAATTGTAGCCTCATCTTTTCTTAACATCTTCGTTTTTGGTACACTTTTTTTTCTCTTTGCTACAGCTCTATTTAAGGGTGAGGTGATTCTTGTATCTCCTCTATTTTCAAAGATATATTTTTTCAGTCCTTACTAAAATCTTGTTTTTGAAATTTTGAAATACGTTCATAAATAACGAAGATAAGAGAGGATGAGTTTATGGACGATCACGACATACCGAGTGGCCACGAGTCAATGTACGCCCCCCAATATTTTGGTTGTTCTTGAATTTAAAAATTTGGTTTTTGGTACACATAAATTAGACAATAATGAGCTACTTTTAGACTAACGGGAATGAAAATATCACTTCCGGTTGAACCGGAGGTGACATCAACTTTTTTCTTAAATGGAATGACTATATTTTTTTGATAGTTTCTCATTAAGCATAAATTTCTAAGTGAAACGGTTTTTACAGATTTTAAAAATGCCAAAAAATAAGTGAGATACGAACAATTTTTTAATTTTTTCAACATGGCCGCGTCAGATGAGTGCGATGTAAGAAAATTACTAAGTAGGCTATGGAAATTATTAGTAAGGTTGTAGACTTGTCTGTAAAGAAGAAAATAGTTGTTTGAATTACTGATAGGTACCAATATTTTCAGGTTTTTTTTTCAACAAACGGAATTTAATTTTCATTTTCATTTCAGTAGGGGTCCTATGGAAATTTTTTTAGTGGAACTGTGGTATTTTTTTTTATTAATCAGAAATAATGATTCATAAACTATAATTTTTTCGCCATTAATCATTTCTTAACGATATCCTTCGTAATAATAAAAGTATTTTTAAAAGGTAAACACAAATTAAACAAGAAATAATTTTAATAAAATGTTACAACCATGAATAAATAGAATAACAAAACTATTTAAAACCTAAATTATAATAAACCACTATAAAAATTATTCAAACTATTCACCGTTTTGATTAATACACAGAGTAGCACGACTTATTGTTGCACGTCTAACATTCTGTAATTGTTGAAGTATTATTTGTGCAATTTCGTGTCGAACTCTTTCTTCCAAATCTTGCCTTGTGGTTGTAGCAGTAATGTAGACTCTATTTTTCAAATGCGCCTAAATAAAAAAAATCGAGTGGGGTTAAGTCAGGTGACCTTGCAAGCCATCTGACTGGACCATGGGTCCCAATCCGACGATCTGGAAACAATTGATTTAAGTAATCCCTAACGATAATAGCATTGTGTGGTCCAGCCCCGTCTTGTTGGAAGTAAATCTCGTCAATATTGGTATTGGGAATTTGATTAATCTGTGGAACTATTATATTTTGGAGAAATTCTAGATATCTTGGTCCAGTTAGAGTTCCGTCAAAAATTATTGGACCTAAGATATGGTCGCCCAGTACGCCTTACCAAACATTGAAGCCAAACCGCTCCTGAAACCGCCCCTGTCTCATAATGTGAGGATTTTCAATTGCCCAATATCGAGTGTTGTTTCGATTAAATAACTCAAGGTTTGTAAATCTCGATTCATCAGTAAACAAAATGTTTTTGATAAAATTCTCATTTCTTAATTGGCGTAACTGTAACCAATTACAAAAGGTTATTCTTCGTTGATAATCATTCTCATACAAAAATTGATGCAATTGATATTTATAAGAACGATAGCCGTGTTTCTTTAAAATTTTCCTGGCTGATTTTTTGGAAACTGGTAATTCATGTTCAATTTGTCTAACCGAAATTGTTAGGTCAACATGCACTAAAGCTAATACATTAATTTTCGTTTCTTCATCCACAATAAATCTCTCTTCAATTTCTATATCAGGTTCAGTTCTAAATTGATGCTCCAACCGGGTGAAATAGTTTCTCCGAGGTTGTCTTCTTAATGGATATCTCTCTCCATACAGAATTTGTGCTCTAGTTGCATTACGTCGAGTCTCTCCATAAATAATCAACATGTCAACTTTTTCATCTCTTGAATATTTTTCAGCCATTTTATATTAATTTTCTTGTTTATAATAAATTTAATACACTTGCTTCAGAAAATTAGTGAGTAAGTCAAGAATAATTCAATTGTTGCGAATGTTTGTCATTTTCATGGCTATCTGCAATTTTGGATTTAAATGCAGATAGGTACCTTATTAAAATGATTTGTTGGCGCTTACCTTTTAAAAATACTTTTATTATTACGAAGGATATCGTTAAGAAATGATTAATGGCGAAAAAATTATAGTTTATGAATCATTATTTCTGATTAATAAAAAAAAATAGCACAGTTCCATAAAAAATTTCCATAGGACCCCTACGGAAATGAAAATTAAAATTAAATTCCGTTTATTGAAAAAAAACCTAAAAATACTGGTACTTATCAGTAATTCAAACAACCATTTTCTTCTTTACAGACAAATCTACAACCTTACCAATAATTTCCAAAGCCTACTTAGTAATTTTCTTACATCGCATTCATCTGACGCGGCCATTTTGAAAAAAATAAAAAAATTGTTCGTATCTCACTTAATTTTTGGAATTTTTAAAATATAACAAAACTGTTGCACTTAAAAATGTATGCTTAATAGGAAACCATCAAAAAAATAGAGTCATTATATTTAAGAAAAAAAAGTTTGTCACTTCCGGTTCAACCGGAAGTGATATTTTCATTCCTGTTAGTCTAAAAGTAGCCCATTATTGTCTAATTTATGTGTACCAAAAACCAAATTTTTAAATTCAAAAACAACCAAAATATTGGGGGCGTACATTGACTCGTGGCCACCCGGTATATAATGTCAATTCTTGGTAAACACAAAGCAATCATATTTATATTGTGACCCATAAAAAATAATGTCTATATTAATATTCCATTTTTTTTTCAGGAATTGTATCTAGATCACAACCTCATAGAATTCATTTCCAATCGAGCTTTCGATGGGCTCCGCTTTTTAAAAACGATAAGTTTAAGCAACAATAGACTCTCTAGATTTCCGGCGGGGTTGTTCACCAGTGTATTTACCCTCTTCAATTTGGATATAACCAACAACAGACTGGAGACACTCATTTTCGATTCGATAGAGCAGCTTTACAACAATTTGATAAACAATGGTACAATCCGACTAAAAGGTAGGAGAAATTGTCTTATACTTCTTTTTAAATTCCCTAGTGGATATCGCTAGAGAAGCCGCATGGTTTTAGAAAATTAATGTTCGTAATCCACGCTTGTTTCTGAATTCAAAGTAATTTTTTTCGGAGAAAAGTGCTATTAAATTTTCCAGCCGCAGCTATAAAAGGATTGCGTTTAAACTATATGCGAAGATGGTATAGAAAGAGGATACTCAGAGTTGCCACTTAGAGATTTTGTGTTCAGTTGTCAATTTAAAGCTACCGTTTTCATTTTTTAGAATTCTCTGGATGAATTGTATTTTCCGTGAAATGTGAAGTAATGAGTGTTAGGCAAGGAAACGTAAGATTTATTATATATTTTTATTATATTTAAAATTAAAATAGTGCTGCAAAGATTATACAAATATAATGAAAACTTTATTAATACAAACATTTCGGGATTGTGATTATTACTATACAATATGTACAGTATAACAATAAACCGCTCTATAACTGGCAAAAATTGACAAATTTCAAAAAAAAAAAAATCACCGGTTGTAAAGTACAATAATTAGTACCTGTGTATATGGCGTGTCAATTAATTTTATGCTTTATATTATTGATATATTTTATCTATGTTGTACATTATATAAGTAATATGTATTAAAATAACTAAAATGTTATATTTCTTTATTACATTTTAATTCAATAAAATTCTCTCTAACCTGCTAATACTCAATTTTTCGAGATCTCATGAAATAATATTATTAGCAAGTATGTTAGACCGTGGCGGCTTGTGAAATTTGGCTTATCCATATCTCAATATTAGAATACTTTAAGGCATTAAGAAGTTATACAAAAACGCAATTAAAATTTGATAAAAAATTTGTAAAAATTGTTTACACCGAGGTTATTCTTAGACAATTTGTAAAGTACTTTTCAAATATTTTTTGTCATAATCAGAACGAAATTTTATCAATAAATTTCAGATTTATTAAGAAATATAGATTTTCTGTTGATATTTTGAATTTTGCACAATAAAAAAAACCGATACCAATTACTTGAGGATCAGAACTTCCTCACCGTAGTAAAACTCGACGTGTGGTGGAGTTTATAATAAAAGAAATTTTTAACGTTTCAAAGAAGTCACATTTTGACAGAAAATTTTTTCTGTCTGAAATTTTGTGTATCGTTATAATTCGTCGAGACAGAAATGCGATACAAATTTTCAAAATTTCTTTCACGAATACATAACTTCCTCACTTTGAGAGGCGAGGAAGTAATAAAATTTTAAATAAAATTTCAAAAAGGTATAACTCTTTAAATAATCGAAAATTTGAAACATGTGGGTAAAATGCTCTTCTGATTATGAAAAAAAATATGCAGCAGTTTACAAATTATCTAAATATTACCTGGGTGGGGACACCATTTTTCCCACTTTTTTCTCTCGTATTTTAACTACAATATTTTTTTCAACGAGCTCTAGCATTCTCATCAGATTATAAATGAAAATTTCATTTTGTAGAAATTTTCAAAATGTCACTTTTTTGTGAAAATCAGCGGTAGTTCGATTAGACGCCTTAGCTACCGGTAATTATTATTGATAAGATCTTATCGGGATTGTAGTGACTACGGCGGTAAATTTGCACATACAGACGTATAACGAGTAACTAGGCCAATAGCTGATATTCAAATTTAAAGAAAAATATTGCATACAAGTTTTTTGTAAAATAACCCATTTTTGAGGTGCCACTTTAGGGGCCTATGACTTCCTTGGGATCTAAGACGCTATTGTGTTGTATTTGATAATTAGAATTTTCTGTCAAACTTACCTCACAGGTTTCAGAGACATTCTGTATAGTATTAAAGTTTCTCTTTTGCGAACAGATGGAAAGTTTATATGCTTAAAGTTTTATTTAGACTGACATAAAACGAAGAGTACGTTTTTGTTGATACAAATAATCTCCTCAAATAAAAGGATCACAAAAAAATCACACACGTAATCCAAATTAAATCTTATCAATAAATCGATTAATTGTGTTTGTACACAGAGCGTAGAAAACAATTTGCGGATAAAACACAATAATGGATATATCTAACCGCAGTAAGGGTTCAGAAAAATTATAGATTCACAGAAATTCCTCACACAGTATGTTATCTTATGATGATGGACGATATTTATAACAAATCTGTGCAGGTCCTATACATCGAAATAAGCAGAAACATTTATATTGACAAAAAAAATTTTGGTTAAAGTTCATAACATAATTTTGAATATACTCAATAAAGATATTATTCAGTATACTTCTGCTCCGTGCTTGTTTCAAGTATTTGTAATCAATATACAGATAAAACCACGAAAAGGCGAACACGGTCTACTAATATTCCGTTGGCAGCGGAAGAGGATCCGCAGTCCTTAAGCGGTAGTTCATCTTAAATGAGCCACCTACCGGCCAGAAACGTTATTATATGAATTCATGTAAGGCTAATGTAGGTTTCTACATATAAATGAAAAATCGTACTAAATTTAGTACAGCACTGTCTAGCTCCAATAATTAAAATTAATATTCGAATTAAACTAATTTCAAAAAATAAATAAAAAATAAATAAATTTATAGAATAACAAGTTAAAAATAAACTAATTATCAAAAAATTTAAAATGAACATAAATTATGAAATTTTTTAAATTTTAATAATTTTTCTCTAGCTGGCTTTGCTTGTAGTGGTTCTGTAATTCTCGGGTGTCTAATACACCGTCGGCCAATATTCAGCGGATAAAAGTAAATTGAATATACTAATGACCATGTTCGCCCCTTCGTAATTTTATTTGAATAAAGCAGTGTTACAAGTATCGATTTTACGATTGACTATATTCTGAGGACTTCTGAAAGCCTATTCAATCTGTGTACAAAGTTTGGGAGACGTGTGAACGCGCCTGTTATTCCATAGTCATAGAAAAAGTCACATGGCTTCAGACTTGGCTAAAGTGTTTCCAAACAGGCGGAATAAGCTCAGCTGTTGATTCTCGAGCTATTCAAATGAAAGTAAGCAGACACGTTGCATAAAGCCAGTTATCTGTATCACAATTCTACGGCTGAGGTGTGCCATATTACATATCAATGGTTGAAACCAGATCAGTTTAAATCAAAAACTTTACATTGGAAACACTGCCTGCAAAAACTGCTGCTTCAGACAGCTCATTCTATTCACGCTTCCTTCCAAATTCTACGTATAGTCAGATGATACTTTGATGAATGATTTCTACTCAAACCGACATAAACAATGAATTTTTTGAACACCAATGCTGATAGAATTTTGATTGCTCAGAATCCACGAAAATAATACTTGCTTTAAAAACGTGACTATCAGATCCAACATCGCAATAGAATAAATGTTTGCTTCACTTTTGATTGAAAAATATAAACTACGAATCTTTTTGTTAGTAGGCGAACCAGATTAGTTTCTTGTGCAGTCTTGGCCCTATTGTAGTATAGTGTTCGAATGCCTCTTCCAAATCATCTTCATCACCGCATTTGATATCAGCTTATTCTTCTTTTTCTTCATTACCTATCAATTGTGGCTCTGACTTATGGAGAATGTAGAGGAAGTGTTTTATCTATTGGACACCAAGGTGACCGATTTCTAGCTGATTGTCCCAGTCACATTCTAGAGCTAGAAATGCCTTTTGACGATTTAGGGAATGAGAGGAGATTCATGGATTTTGTTTTCTCCTTTTTTTTTGAAAGTTTTTACCGAATCACAGACTGTATAATTAAACAACTTACAGTGTTGAATATTTTTCTGCTCAATCTTTTTTAGTCTGTATTATTACTTTAGTGAGTGGAGTATTTAATAATTTTCTGTAAATTTGTGCCAAAAAACTTATGATATTAACACTGCATATCTTAGTGTTCAATGTGTCGGTTGTATCGAAATAATATACAATCAACTAAAATAGCATATACATAAAATAACAATAATATAGCTAAAAAAGATACACTGTAAATAACAGACATACGTGATTCAAATAAATAAATAGGTACAAATAAAAACAAACCTAATATACAGACATTCCTACATAATAAAAATTTTTTAGATACGTCGAATAAAATGTCGCTCTTGCAAGTACGAGTTAATATAATTAATAATGTTTATAGGTAAATCAATACTAATTAATTTTTTTATTAAAAATTCAGGGTATACTGAATGCCTTGTATAGGTCGACTAATAATGATGAAACATATCTCCCATTATCCAGTTCTTGATGAATATAATTTATCATAGCTTTATTATTATAGTTCCCTAGATATGATGCAAGAAGATTAGAAACTATTTTTTCTAATAATTTGGACTAGGACAGTGTTAAGAGTTCCGTCTTCAAAGCACATAACGATTGCGTCGCTAAATTATGATGAAAACACTGTACTGGGAGGTGGACCTTACCATCCAGCTGTTGCCTCGCTATGGGTCAATGTCACGTATTGATATTATTCAGGGCTGGATTCGAGTTCGTAGTTATTTATTGTGAATTAGCGGTTTCGTGAGATAATCATTGTTATTCATTGTGTGTTGTGTATAGATATTATTACTTTGTGAATTAATGAAATAAGTGAAAACATGGATTATTATCAAATAACTTCTTGAGGTGTGTTCAGTCAATTTTTGCTTTCTTATACCTAATATAATGGAAGAAAATCTATCCGCATGTCTGTAGTATCGCGATAGCAACTACAGTTTTTGAGATAAAGCTCTCAAAATTGGTACACTTGTTCTAAAGGTCAAAGACAATGAAAAATTCGGTGATGAGCAAAATTGGCCAGCTGAAGGGGGTCCACGGGACACAAACTTTTTTGTATTTGTCTTTACAAAAATATATATTCTTGATGAAAGATTAGAAATCATGTCTACTTATATCAAGTCAATAAAATATATTTTCCAAGTACTTAAATAAAGCTGATGTAAACTGAGATTTTTTACACATTTGACCTCATAAAATGGAGATAGGATAAATTTGGCAGTTTGACATTTGAAATGTCTAATTTAGCTACAAAAATGTCAATGTCAATAAGAAATTATTAAAATATATGACATGAATTATTATTGACAGTATCGAACGACGCTGATAATTAGTTATTTAAAAATTTTAATGAAACATTTCAAGATACGCTATTAAAATTTAATTGAGGTAAGTGAAGAATTAGATTTCAAAAAATGTTCAACTTTTTCGAACACCCTGTATATATTTGTTCACTTCCGAACGATCCGCCACTGTAATATACTTATTTTTCAGCAAAAACCACTTTTGCGAAAAAAATTTTCGTATTTGGGACAACGGGTAAAATAAATTTGTACTCAGGAAGAGGCACATGAAATATACCCCTCCCCTTTTTATTGTTAATTCTAAAAATATTTTACAGTTGTATAAGAGGCCATCTTTGGTAAGTATATTTTAAATTTGAGCGCAAAAATATAAAATTTAACCAAAAATGCACAGGTTAATCGAACATATTTTTCGTAAATGGCACACCTTATGTATTTTTTAATACATTGACAGAGCTCATTGAGGTGATTCCAAAAAATATGTAACTGTAATATATTGGCAGGATAGTCAAATTTTATAATAATTCAAGCGAGATATCTATCATTTAGTTTCTCAAATACCAATTTCTATATAGAATAATAAAATTACAAATAAAATGAAAAATAAAATTAAATAAAAAAAATAAAGGAAATATATAATAATTATAAAATTTGATAATTTTTTTAGTAGTACTTTCTTTATTTATGAAGTAACTATATTACAGCTATATATTTTTGAAAACGGTTCAATGGACCCTATCAAATTATCGAAAAATGCACAATGTGAAATTTAAGGAAAATATATATTTTTGATCAACCTGTATATTTTTACTTAAATTTTAAATTTGAGTTCAAATTTAAAATCTACGAGAAAAGTCTATAAAAACCACTAGAAAATGTTTTTAGAATTAACGACAA